>JAJGRW010001980.1:0-12738 GCA_025461045.1 Carex parvula
CCACATCGAGCTGGAACCGCTCGCTGAAATCCCAGACGTAGAACGGGATGCCGAGCAGCGTCGCAGCGCGGCGCGCGTCCATCGAGTCCTCGATCGTGCAGCACCCGCGCGCCCCGGTGCGGAACGTTCCCGGGTTGCGGCTCAGCGCGAGGTGGACTCCGACGACATCGTGCCCCGCGTCGACGGCGCGTGCCGCAGCGACGGCGCTGTCGACGCCCCCGCTCATCGCCGCCAGAACCTTCACGGTTCCAGCGTAACCATCGCCGGCGAGCAGAATGGCGGCATGGGCGAGCTGGTGTGTACGGGGATCGTGTCGCTTGACGGGTACCTGAACGACGCGACCGGCGGCTTCGCATGGGCCGCGCCGGATGCCGAGGTGCATGCCGCGGTCAACGACCTCGAGCGGCCGATCGGCACCTACCTGCTGGGTCGGCGCATGTACGAGACCATGCGGTTCTGGGAGACCGGAACCGGCGACTCGGATGCCGAGCGCGACTACGCGCAGGTCTGGCGCGCCGCCGACAAGGTGGTCTACTCGAGCACTCTCGACGGCGTGTCGACCGGCCGCACGCGGCTCGAGCGCCGCTTCGATGCCGACCAGGTGCGGCGGTGGAAGGCAGACGCCGACGCCCCGCTCTCGGTCGGCGGAGCCGCGTTGGCGGCTCACGCGTTCCGTGTCAGGCTGGTCGACGAGCTCCGGTTGTTCGTCGTCCCCGTGCTCGTGGGCGGTGGGACCCGATTTCTGCCCGCCGATGTGCACCTCGATCTGACACTGCTCGAGGAGCGCCGGATCGGCCGGACCGTCCTGCTGCGGTACGCCTGCGCGGGCGGGTAGCCGGCGCTACGGGATCTCGTGCAGCGTCTTCTCGACGGCCGCCAATCGCGTATCGATGTCGTCGAGCCGGCGCAGGACCGCGTCGCTCGCCGTGGTGTCGACGGCCGACCGGCGCCGGCGCCCGAAGATGATCCAGATCACCGCGACCCAGCCGACGACGCCGAGGGCGCCGATCAGGTAGTAGCCGATGTCGTTCATGGGGTCACTCGCTTTCCTGAGAAGCACTTTCCAGAGAAGGACCGGGCGACACCGCCACCGCGGCGGTGATCGTGGCCAGGTCGATGCGGAGGTCGAACGGCACGGGCTCGAAGAACTTGAGGGCCTTGCCGTCGTCGGAGAGCTCGAATCGGCCGGCGACGAACCCGGCCTCCTCCAGCCGTTGCAGGTGCATGTAGAGCAGGGCGCGCGACATCTGCAGCCGCCGGGCGAGCTCGCTGACGTGCGTCGTCTCCGCGGCGACGGCCGCCAGGATCCGCATCCGCTGGGTGCTCGCGATCGCGGTCAACCGCGTGCTGAGCTGTTCTGCTGTCTGGTTCATCCGTCACCTGCAAGAAATATATTGCACATAACCGGTCGGCGCCAGCTGTGCTGGTGACGACGGCGCCGCGCTAGCGGCCGAGCGTCGGGGTCCGCGCCGCGAAACCGGCGGCGCGCGCCTGCTCGACCACGCCCGGCAGTACCGAGAGCAGGGCGTCGATCTCGGCCGCGGTCGTGTCGGGTCCGAGAGTGAAGCGCAGCGCGCCCCGCGCCTGCTCCTCGCTCAGTCCCATCGCGAGCAGCACGTGCGATGCCTCGGGCACACCCGCCTGGCACGCCGAGCCGGTCGAGACCGAGAAGCCCGCGACATCCAGGAGGAACAGCAGCGAGTCCCCCTCGCAGCCCTCGAAGGTGACGTGCGCGTTGCCGGGCAGCCGGTCGACCGGATCGCCGCGAAGCACCGCGCCGGGAACCGACGACAGGATGCCCGCGATCAGCCGGTCGCGCAGGCCCGTCAGGTGCGCGGCGTGCTCCGCGATCGCGGCGGTCGCCAGCTCCGCGGCGAGGCCGAAGGCGGCGGTGCCCGCGGCATCCTGGGTTCCGGAGCGGGCTCGCTGCTGGTTACCGCCGTGCAGCAGCGGCTCGATCGTCGTCGACCGTGCGACGAGCAGAGCTCCGGAGCCGACCGGCCCGCCGATCTTGTGGGCCGAGACGCTGAGCGCTGCTGCCCCCGTGGCGTGGAAGTCGATGGGCAGTTGCCCGTAACCGGCGATCGCATCGAGATGCACGGGCACGTCGTGGCGGGCCGCGGCCGCCACGATCTCGCGCACCGGCTGGATCGTGCCGACCTCGTTGTTGGCCCAGAGCGCGGTGACGAGGGCGACATCGTCGCCGCCGACCGCGAGCGCCGCCTCGAGAGCGTCGAGCCGGATGCGGCCGAGCTCGTCGACCTCGATCCAGTCGAGCACGGCGCCCTCGCGCGCGGCCAGCCACTCGACGCTGTCGATGGTGGCGTGATGCTCGGCCATCGGCACGATGATCCGGTTGCGGGCACGGGGTCTCGATACGCCGGCTGCGCCGGCTACTCGACCGGCTCTCGCCCAGAACAGCCCCTTGATGCCGAGATTCACCGCCTCGGTGCCCCCGCCGGTCAGCACGACCTCGACGGTATCCGCGCCGAGGGATGCCGCGATCCGGTCGCGACCCTGCTCCAGCAGCTCGCGCGCCGCCTGCCCGTCGGCGTGGATCGAGGAGGGTTCCCGACGACCCCGAGGGCCGCCGTGTACGCGGCCAGCACCTCCGACCGCATCGGCGAGGTCGCCGCGTGATCGAGGTACACCGCCATGGCACCCCATCTAAGCCGAATACGCTAGATCGCATGGCGACCGCGGACCCGCTCCGGAACCTCGGCGTCCACCCCACCAGCCGCGGCGGCGAACTACGGGTCTGGAGCCAGAACGCGACGCAGATCGATCTCTGCATCTTCGACGACAAGGACCCGAACTGGGTGTCGAAGACCGTGCCGCTCAGCCGGGATGCCAACGGCGTCTGGAGCGCGACCACCCGCTCACTCTCGCCGGGCACGTACTACGCGCTGCGGGCATCCGGTCCGAGCGGTGCTCTCCACGACTTCGATCCCGCGCGCAATCTGCTCGACCCCTACGCGCGCGGCCTCGCCCGCACGCCCGACGGCGCCTGGCGCGGCTATGTGCAGGACGGCTACTTCGACTGGGGCGGGGTCGACAAGCCGAACACCCCGCTCGACCACACCGTGATCTACGAGGCGCACGTCAAGGGGCTCACCAAGCTCAACCCGGCGATCCCCGAAGATCTGCGCGGCACCTACGCCGGGCTCGCCCACCCCTCGACGATCGACTACCTGCTGCAGCTCGGTGTCACCGCGGTCGAGCTGCTGCCGATCCACCAGGCCGTCAGCGAGCAGCGCCTGCAGAAGATGGGGCTGGCGAACTACTGGGGGTACAACACCCTCAACTTCTTCACCCCGCACGCCGGGTACGCCAGCCGATCGGCTCAGTTCGGCGGTACCGGCGCCGTGCTGCGCGAGTTCAAGGGGATGGTGCGGCTGCTGCATGAGGCCGGCATCGAGGTGATCCTCGACGTGGTCTACAACCACACGGCCGAGGAGGGTCGGGGAGGACCGACCTCGAGCCTGCGGGGCCTCGACAACGCGAGCTACTACCGGCACCAGGCGGACGGCCGGTACATCGACACCACCGGATGCGGCAACACCATCGACTTCAGCAAGCCCGCGGCCCAGCGGCTCGTGCTCGACTCGCTGCGCTACTGGACGAACGAGGTGCAGGTCGACGGGTTCCGGTTCGACCTGGCCGCCACTCTGGCACGGGATGCCGCGGCCGAGTTCACGCCGCATCATCCGCTCATCGAGGCGATCGCCACGGACGAGCAGCTGCGGGGCGTGAAGCTCATCGCGGAGCCGTGGGATGTCGGCGCCGGCGGCTGGCAGGTCGGCAACTTCCCGCCTCCCTGGTCGGAGTGGAACGACGGCTACCGCGATCGGATGCGCAACTTCTGGCTGCGCGACATCGCCGCAGCCCGCGGACGCGGTGGCCTGCCCTCGGAGGGGATCGGTTCGCTCGCCCGCCGGCTCGCCGGCTCCAACCATGTGTTCGCGCTGGAGCGCGGACCCCTCGCCAGCGTCAACTTCATCACCGCACACGACGGCTTCACCGCCGCCGACCTGGTCGCCTACGACGAGAAGCACAACCTCGGCAACGGCGAGAACAACCGGGACGGCAGCAACGACAACAAGTCGTACAACCACGGCGCCGAGGGGCCGACTGACGATCCGGTGATCACGGCCGTGCGCGACAAGGCGGTTCGCAACCTGCTGGGCACGCTGCTGCTGAGCGCCGGCATCCCGATGCTGACCGCCGGCGACGAGTTCGGTCGCAGCCAGCGCGGCAACAACAACGCCTACTGCCAGGACTCGGAACTGACCTGGCTGAGCTGGGATCGCGCCCCCGCGCAGGAGCGCCTGCTCGCCGTGGTGCGCCGACTCATCGCCCTGCGGCGTGAGAACCCCGCGCTGCGCCCGGTGCGCTTCGGCCGCTTCGGGGAGACCACCCCCAGTGCCAGTCAGATGGACTGGTACAACAAGCAGGGCCTGTCGATGTCGCTGGAGGACTGGGACTCGCCGGCGGAGCGGACGCTGCAGTACCTCGCGGCATCCACGCCGGAGTTCGAGGAGTTCAACCGCATCCTGCTCGTGGTGCACGGGCTGGAGACCGAGGTCGCCGTCACCCTGCCGGAGCACGAGGGGGTGTCGGGCTACACCCTGCTCTGGGATTCGTCGCACGACGACATCTCGGGCGAGGTCGCCGAGCACGGCCCCGGCGACGAGTTGACCCTCGGCCCGACCTCGATGCACCTGTTCCGGGCGCACTAGCTGTCGTGACCGGAGCATTCACGACGACTCGTTTCGTCAGAAGCTGAGTGCCTCTGGTGGGATCCGATCGGCAAGATAGATGTCGTCATCGACGACGAAGAATTCGACCCCGGTTGCCCGCGCCGCACGGGTGTCGATGACCAAGACAGCGGCCTCGCCTCTGCGTCGACCCACGGCGAGCGCTTGGTCGACCGTTCCCGACAGGTGCACGTACTGACGTCCGGACGGCAGCAGCCCCTCACGAAGAATCGCATCGATGTTGCGGATCGGGGTGCCGTGAAACAGCTCAGACGGAGGATCGTCGATCGGCGGATGCGCGATCCGGCCCGCGAAGGAGTGGCCGTAGCGCGCCCGCACCCGTCCGTCGCGGAGCTCGAACCTCGACTTGGCGCTCGTCGCGAGAATCTCGCGCAACTGCCCCTCGGTGGCGCCGGCGAGCTTCGGAACGGCATCCCCGATCGCAGCGAGCAACTCGTCGATGCCGACCCAGCCGCGAGGATCGAGGCGGATGCCGTACGCTTCCGGGTCGTGCCGCAGGGCGTGCGACACCGTCTTGCTGAGAGCGATCAGATCGCCGCTGAAGCCGGTCATGGGTACTCCCATGGGGTGAAGCCGCGTCCCGCTCCGACGAGCCAGTCGTCGTGATATCGCGCCGCAGCGCGCAGCCACGCCGTGAAGTCCACCCACTTGCCGCGGTACTCCCAACCGGGGTCCGCGAAGGCGTGGATCAACAGCACAGAAGGTTCTCCGGTCTCGCGCGCGTCGAAGCAGTACACGTCGTCGCTCGCGCCCGTCTTGGCGAAAGGGATCAGGTGGCGTTCCGGGTACTGCCAATCGAGCATGCGGTGCCACTCCTCGACGAAACCGCGCAACTCGGGGAGCCAGAAGACCGGCTCGAGGTCGGGCAACTCCCCCGCGAGAAGGGCGAAGAACCCCGCCGGAACGGTGAAAGATCTGGGCATCAGGTGCTTGATCGCCTTCGATCGACGTCGTACAGGGACGAGTTCCGGTGCGATCGGCATCAGATCTCCGGGGGGGCCCATGAACCGTCCGGGTGCTCGTCCGCCCAGGAAGGACCCTGATTGCGAATGCGGATCCGTGCCGCCTCGCCCCAGGTGGTAGGGATACCGTGCCAGCGATCGGCGAATCGCTGTCGCAATCGCGAGTAGCCCAGCACCTCGTCGAAATCGTGGATGATCACCTCGGGTGTCACGTGCGCTTCCTCGGCGGCGCGCAGCCGCGCGTTGTCCATGGCGGTGAGGCCGCCGTCCGGCATCCGGATCGCGTCGATCGGTCGACCGACCCATCCATGGGCACGAAAACTCGCCAGCAGATCGTCGGAGAGGACCGGCTCATCGACAGGGTCAGCCGGCATCATGCTGCCAGTCATCGTGGAGTCTCTCGGCACCTTCCAGCCATGAGTCGAAGCTGGTCCACTCGCCCCGGTACTCCCACCCCGGAGTCGTGAAGGCGTGGATGTGGAACACAACCGGGTCACCGGACCGGTTCGCGCCATCGAAGCAGTAGATGTCATCCGTCGCGTTCGTCCGCGCGAACGGCACGAGCGAGCGTTCGGGGAATTGCTCGGCGAGGGTCTCCGTCCAGAACTCGACCTGCCCCGCCCCTTCGACGAGCCAGTAAACGGGATCGAGCCTGACAAGATCGCCTCCCAGAATCCGCCGAAAGCGCTCGGGGAAGACGAACCCCACGGGCGCGGCATTCGTCGTCACCGCCCAACGATCTGCGCGCGGCACCGCGTACGGCGAGTCCGTCATGGGCGTCCTGTCACCTTCGGAAGATCGAAACTTCCCAGCGGATTCATCTCTCTCCACCAACTCGGCTGACCATCGATGCGACGCATGACCGCATCTCCCCAGGTCTGCGCAGGACTAGAACCCGGTCTCGTGAACCTCACGCTCTCCGCCGGCGAGAGCAGCTCGTCGAAGCCGTGCAGGTTCGCCTCGACGGGGATCCCGGCCTCCCGCGCCGCGACGACCCGCGTGTTGTCCAGCGAACTGAAGAGCCCATCCGGCATTCGGACGGCGTCCACGGGATCACCTCGCCATCCATCAGATCTCATGCTCTCGATCATGTCGTCGAGGGTGTATCGGTCACCGGTGAGACGGTCGATCTTATTGAAGGACACCGTGTTCTGCGTGAACCGCATCGCTTCGGAGCTGAAGGGCACGCGTACGGTCCGCAGATCGAGAGCGCCGGCCGCCACGTCACCCAGCCCTTGAACCAGGCCCTTCATTTCCGCGACGCGGGTGGCGAAGGTGGCGAGACGATCGGCCGTGCTGACGATCCGGATTCCCGCCGCCGCGACCGCTCCGCCGGGGATGAGTCCGATGGCCAGCAGCCCGAGTTCGAGCCAGGCGTTCTTGCCCTGCGCGATGGACAGCAGCGCGTTCACCATCAGGAGGATCGTCGCGGCCGCGATGATCGCCCACACGATCGGCCCGCCGACGAAGATCGCCACGATGCTCACGATCGTCAGTACCACCGTGGCGACCGTCACGATGGTCTGCCAGGCGGCCGAGTCCTGGACGGCCTCCCAGATGCTCGACGGCTTGACCGCGGCATCCTTCGCCTCGCCGATGCGGTGCACCACCGCCCGCTCCGCCTCGTCACGCCGGGTCTTGGCCTCCATCACCAGGCTCCTGGCCGCGGCCAGCCGCGCCTCGGCATCGTCGATGGCCGACTGCGCCGCGGCGATCGACGACTGAGCCTGCTGCAGGTTCCGGTCGACCGAGCGCAGCTGGTAGTCGGTGGGCATGGTCACGTTCGATGGCGGCGGCACGTCGTCGTATTGCTTCTGCAGCTTCTGGTAGCTCAGCTGCTGGGCATGCACCGTCGTCCAGGAGTGCTGTGCGACTCCCAGCGCCGACTGCGCGCTCGCCAGGTCAGCATGAGCCTCCCGCGCCTGCTGCAGACCGCGGTCCGCCTGCGCCTGCGTGTCATCCACCGCATCCGCCCAGGTGCGCAGAGCGTCGGCGACGATCGAGTACGACTCGTTCGCCTTCGCCAGCCTCACCCGGCATCCGCTCGGACTTGTCCCGGAACACATCACCGGCGTCACCGACCCAGGCCGCCGTCGCGGTCGAGGAACGCGCGTGCCGGATGCCCGTCGACGCCTCCCCCGCGATGGTCGCGATCGCCGAGTAGGTGCTCGACAGCGTCCGGATGCCGAACGCATCCCCCGGCGTCGGATCGCCGGGCAGTTCGACCAGGAACCAATCAGACGGCCGTACCACCCGCATACACTAGCGCCGGGCCGCACATCCCCGGTCTCAGAATCCACAACCGACGCCGCTAGCATCGTGCTCATGTCAGATCCGAACGCGCTGCCGATCGCCGGCTGGTATCCGGACCCCGAGAACTCGTCGGCCGAACGCTGGTGGAACGGTTCCGGATGGGCGGACCACCGCCGCCCCGCGACCGTCGCACCGCCGACGCAGGTCGGTGGCACGGCACCTGCGGCGACCATCGCCGCGACGGCGTACCCGCAGTACTACACGCCGTCGGGCTATGCGCCCGCCGCGGCGCAGCCGCGGAACACCATGGCGACGCTCGGCTTCGTCTTCGCGCTGGGCGGCATCGTCATCAACCTCGCCGGGCTGACGGCTCTGACCGGTGCCATCCTCTCGATCATCGGCCTGCGCCGCGCGCGCGAGTTGAAGGCCGCCGGCGTCTCGCCGGACGGACACGGGATGGCGCTGGCCGGGGTGATCGTCGGGTTCGCCTGGTTCGCGATCAGCGTCGCCGCCACGATCATCGGCATCCTCTGGATCATCTACTCTCGAACCAGTTCGGCTCCTACACCGGCTACTCGAGCAACCCCGTCATTTGACCGCGACTCCGGCCACCGTCGCCTTGACGGCCGCGGGGATCGCGTTCACCGAGCACGCATACGCGCACGATCCGGCGGCGACGAACTTCGGGCTGGAAGCGGCGGCCGCGTTGGGTGTCGAGCCGGATCGCGTGTTCAAGACGCTGCTCGCCGAGGTCGACGGGCGGCTGGTGGTCGGCATCGTGCCGGTGACCGGGATGCTCGACCTCAAGGCACTGGCCGGCGCGGTCGGCGGCAAACGGGCGGCGATGGCCGACCCCGCGGTCGCGGAGCGCCGCACCGGTTACGTGGTCGGCGGCATCAGCCCGGTCGGGCAGAAGACCGGCGTCGCCCACGGTGCTCGATGAGACGGCGGAGCTCTGGGAGACGGTCTTCGTCAGCGCCGGCCGGCGCGGGTTCGACCTCGAGCTGGCGCCGGCGGATCTCATCGCCGCGACGGGGGCGGTCGTCGCCGACGTCGCCCGCTGAGCGACCGACACTACGCGGCGGGCACCGCGATCAGGCCCAGCTCGGCGCTCGACGCGAGCAGCGGGTTCGACGGAACCACCTGCACCGTGTAGCCGAAGCTGCCGGAGCGGTCGAGTTCCACGGTTCCGGCGTACGTCGCCGGGGTGCCGGCCGCGTGCGCCTCGAGGGTCAGCGGCCGGTGCTGCACGTCCCGTGAGGTCGTCGCCCTCGCGTGCGTGGCCGGAGACCAGCTCCACCGCCACGTCGGTCGGCTCGAGGGCGCCGAGGTCGACGTAGGCGCGCACGTTGAGCTGCTCGCCGACCTGGGGGGTGGCATCCACTCCCCCGGATTCGACGTGGGTCACGTGCACGCCCGGCCAGGCCGTGGCCACGCGGTCCTTCCAAGCCGCCAGCTCGCGAGCCGCCCTGAACCCGCTCGCCGCGATCGTGCGCCCCGCGGCCGCAGCCGGAAGGTACAGCCGCTGTACGTACTCCGCGCACCATGCGGTCGGCCGACAGCTCGGGCGACAGCGTCGCGAGAGTGTGCCGGATGTCGCCCACCCAGCGCGTCGGGGACGTCGTCATCGCGGTCGTAGAAGCGCGGCGCGATCTGGTGCTCGATGAGGTCGTAGAGCGAACCGGCCTCCAGGGCGTCGCGCTCGGCCGCGTCTCCCGCGCTGTCCCGCCGACGGGATGGCCCAGCCGTCCTCCTCGTCGTAGTACTCGCCCACCAGCCGTCGAGGATCGACAGGTTCAGCGACCCGTGAGCGCCGCCTTCATTGCGGACGTTCCGCACGCCTCCAGCGGGCGCAGCGGGTTGTTCAGCCAGACGTCGGTGCCGGGGTACAGGCGTTGCGCCATGCCGATGTCGTAGTTGGGCAGGAAGACGATGCGCTCGCGCACGTCGGCGCCCTGCGAGAACTCGACCAGCTTCTGGATGAGCGCCTTGCCCTCATCGTCGGCGGGATGCGACTTGCCGGCGATGACCATCTGGATGGGATGCTTCGGATCCGTCAGCAGCGCCCGCAGCCGCTCCGGGTCGTGCAGCATGAGCGTCAGCCGCTTGTACGTGGGAACGCGCCGGGCGAAGCCGATCGTCAGCACCTCGGGGTCGAGCAGCCGCTGCAGCCACGCCGGCACGCCGATGCCGGGGTTCTGCTCGGTCCACGCGGCCGCCTCGCGCTTGCGGGCATCCTCGACCAGCTGGGTGCGCAGCCGGCCGCGGAGGGACCACAGGTCGGCGTCGGACACGGCGTCGGATGCCCAGTCGGCCACCGTGGTGTCGGAGGTGCCCAGCCGTGACTCGGCCAACCCCGACACCATCGGGTCGGTCCAGGTGGGGCGTGCACGCCGTTGGTGATCGAGGTGATCGGCACGTCGTCGGCGTCGAAGCCCGGCCACAGCGGGCCGAACATGTGCCGGCTCACGTCGCCGTGCAGCTTCGAGACGCCGTTGGCCCGCTGGGCGAGGCGCAGCCCCATGACGGCCATGTTGAAGGTCCCGGGCGTGCCGCCCTCATAGTCTTCGGCGCCCAGGGCGAGCACATCGTCCACATCGACGCCGGCAGCAGCTCGGTCTCGAAGTAGCGCTGCACCAGCTCGGCCTCGAAGCGGTCGATGCCGGCGGGGACCGGGGTGTGGGTGGTGAAGACGGTGCCGGCGCGGACGGCCTGCAGGGCATCCCCGAAGGTCAAGCCCTCGCCGATGAGGTCGGAAGATGCGCTCCAGCCCGAGGGAAGCCGGCGTGGCCCTCATTGGTATGGAACACCTCGGCTGCGGGCACACCCACCAGCTGGGTGTACAGCTTTCACGGCTCTGGCCCCGCCGATGCCGAGCAGCAGCTCCTGCAACAGCCGGTGCTCCCCGCCGCCGCCGTAGAGCCGGTCGGTGACGCCGCGCAACTCCTCGACGTTCTCCTGCACGTCGGTGTCGAGCAGCAGCAGGCAGACCCGGCCGACCGAGAGCTGCCAGATCCGCGCCGTCAGCGTCTTGCCGGCGGGCAGCGCGAGCACGACCTGTGCCGCGGTGCCGTCCGGGTTCCTCAGCACCCGCATCGGCAGCCCGTCCGGGGTCGAGCACCGGATAGCTCTCCTCCTGCCAGCCGTCGCGCAGGATCGCCTGGCGGAAGTAGCCGGCGCGGTAGAACAGGCCGGCGGCCGACGATGGGCACCCCGAGATCCGAGGCGCTCTTCAGGTGATCGCCGGCCAGGATGCCGAGGCCGCCGGAGTACTGCGGGAGGGCGGCCGCGATCCCGAACTCCGGCGAGAAGTAGGCGATCGTCTTCGGCTTGTCCCCCTCGAGCCCCTGATACAGCGCGGCTCGCGCAGGTACTCGTGCAACTGGTCACGGAGGGCGTTGGCCCGGCCGACGAAGGCCTCGTCGGCGGCGAGCTCGGCCAGCCGCGCCGGGGGGACCGCGCCGAGGAGGCCGATCGGGTCCTTGCCCTGCTCATCCCAGGTGGCGGGCGCGATATCCCGGAACAGCTCGAGGGTCGGCTGGTGCCACGACCAGCGCAGATTCGTGGCCAGCTCGTCCAGCGCGGCGAGCGCCTCCGGCAGCACGGTGCGACGTGAACCTGCGGATGGCCTTCATGGCTCCCACGCTATGACACGCCCGTTTCCGCATGTGTCCACCTGGACAACGGCTCAGCGCCCGCTGGATCGCCGGGGTGACACGCTACGGTCGGAGCGTGGCCACACCAGTCCCCGCATCCCGGTCGGACCCCGCATCGGCCGCATCCCGATCCGCGACGTCACGCCGCGCCAGCCGGAGAACCGATGGCCGGCGGCGAGCTACCTCGGCGAGGTGGTGCCGTTCGGCGCGACCGTGTTCCGCGACGGCCACGGACTGCTGTTCACGGAGCTGGCCCTGCGCGACCCGGACGGCGTGGAGACCCGGCATCCGATGTCGCTGCTCGAGCCCGGCGTCGACCGCTGGGGCGTGGAGGTGCAGCTGCGGCTGCCCGACTGTGGCTGTTCGGCGTTGCACGCCGGGAGCGACGACTGGGCCATGGCTGCACGACGCGGAGATCAAGATCCCGGCGGGGCAGGATGTCGACTCGTCTTCGCGATGGGCGCCGAGTTGCTGTGGGCGGGGCTCCGGCCGCGTGTATCTCTCAGGCTCGGAGCGCCCTCCTGAACGCCGGGCTCACGCCCGCCGCCCGGCTCGATGTCGTGCACGATCCCCGGCTGGCCGTCCCCCGCGATCGCTCACGGCGCCGATCCTCTCGCTCGACACCTACTCGGAGACCCGCTCCGCTGCGCGTGGAGTCCGCGCGCGCCGCCGTCGGCGCCTGGTACGAGTTCTTCCCGCGCTCCGAGGGTGCCCGCAAGCCCAAGACCGGGCGCGAGTGCGGGCCGCTGGGTCAGCGGCACCTTCCGCACGGCGGCCAAGCGACTGCCGGCGATCGCCGAGATGGGCTTCGACGTCGTCTACCTCCCGCCCATCCACCCGATCGGCACACCTCCGCAAGGGGCCCCAACACCGCCGGATGTCGGAGCCGACGACCCCGGCAGCCCGTGGGCCATCGGGTCGGCGGCCGTGCGGCCACGACGCGATACACCCCGATCTCGGCACTCTCGCCGACTTCCGCGCCTTCCTGCGCGAGGCGGATTCTCTTGGGGCTGACCGTCGCGATCGACCTGGCGCTGCAGTGCTCACCCGACCATCCCTGGGTGACCGAGCATCCCAAGTGGTTCACGC
>JAJGRW010001981.1:0-10878 GCA_025461045.1 Carex parvula
TTGCTAATGTACACTAGATGCCAAAACAGAGAATCATAAGGCCACATGGCTCACATACGCATAATATACTAAAGTCACTTCAAAGAAACTCCACAATCATTAACCCACCTTCTGATGCTTTTAAAAAACTAGGTACAAACTATTCAGTGGCTTGTGCAATTATATAAAACTAAAAATAAAAAGAGGATTCCTGACACATATTTTTTCTATATAAAAATAAACAGTAAAAACAAAGAATTCTTCTATATAAAAATACATGCAAAAGTGCAGAGGCTACAATTACTAAAAGGCATACAAGCAAAATAATGTAGAAACAAAACAAGGCCTAATAAACAACATTTAGAGGCACATAACATAACCAAGCATTTAAATTAGAGAGAAACAACAAATAATTGAAACCAACCAGAAAGTAGGGAATCCCAACTACAGTCTTAGACAAAATACTCTTTAGTTGCATAAAAAGGTAAAACAATTAACTATTTCTACAAGAAATTGGAATATTTTTCTCCAGATATTCGTACACAGTAAAAATGAGAGATGTCACTTCAAAAAGGGGTTGAAAGCTCTAATTGGAACTCAGAAAATAATGTAATAATATCTATATCAAACTTTTGTTATAGTTTTAACACATAAATTCTTATCAAACTTACATTCTAATATATAGAATTTTTTTTTTTTTTTTAACCTTATAGTGGTATGCTAAAGGTTTCTCAAAATGGGCAGTTCTGATATAACCAGAAAAAGCACAACAACATAAAACTGAAGCCACCGAACTAATTTAAAAATCTGAAACACTACCATGAAAAAACACCAACTTCAACCCTCAACCTAAGCTCTAAGTTGACCAAATCTTATTAGCTAATATACTAAACCTGATGTACTACTTCAACAGAAAAAAAATAGAGCTGATGAAACCTCAACTATTCACCACCAGAACCTAATATGATCATCCAACTATTTGCCAATTTTTATATTTCATGCACAGGTCGAATACATACTTTGAGTAATTTGTAATTTAATTTTTTTTACCTCATCTAAAGATATCAAATCTTTAGGCCATGCCGTGAAACTAGAGCGGGCTGAGCGAAGAGTTTCCACCTCGCCATTTGGTACGGGTACAGGGGTATCATCTTCACCAGCAACGTAATCATCCACCATTACTCTCGCATGGCCGGCCGGCATAAGTCTACCGTGAAAAGATGTGCCTTGTAGTGATGGATTTATCGTCCCTACGCCCACTTGAATCTTCTTCCCTTCTCGGACCAAATAGAGTTTGCATCTGCATTCTCCCTTTGAAAACAAATAAATAAACTAAGTCATGTAGTGGTATTCTTCTTGTTGTTCACATGAAATAATAGGTATTTGTATTACCTCAATCGAATCGAGAACGTGTAGTGGTTGGACTGATTGGCAGCTGCTCGTGCCGACTCTTGGGCTACCTATATCCATGTCCATTTTCTGTTGGCCCATCAACATGGCCATTTGCTTCATGAGAGCCTCTTGCTGCTCACGAATAGGTTTCACTCTCTCCTCTACCTTCTCCTCTAACTGAGAACATAACTCTATCTTTACTCTCTCATCTACCTCTGTCTGTATTCTATGTTGAATATAGTCCTCATACTCCGAAGAAGTGTGTCTCTTTCTTTTTCCGCAAGATTCATAAGTTTTTTTTATACCCACACGAGATCCAATACCTCTCACCCTCCCAGGATGTTCTCGATTTGGTAGAGAAATGCCTAGAATATCGTCGTATCGGTCGATGGTCATCGTGCCCGAGTCGAAAGCCTTTTCTTGTTCGTCCTGATATAATAAAGCCAACAACAATGGGTTATATAACATATTAAATTCAGATTGGATTTGAACTTAAGACAATTTCAAAAATGTACTATATATCCTCACAATTATCTCGATCATTGCTTTTGTTTCCGGGTTCGGATAGACATCATCCCCATTTACCACCTTGTGCCTTCCGAGTTTCCATGGGACATGCCTATGTTGAATCGACATATCAACAAGCTGGTCTTGCGACAACTCACTAGTTGACCCTTGAGATGACAAATCACTACTTGACCCTTCCTTCGAAGCAATCTCTGCAAAAGCTTCTTTAAGTCTCTTCTGGAATTTCTCACCACCGTAACCTCTGGATCCCAAGAAATGCGGGTACATGTTTTTCTCTTGATTCGCCTTCCCTATTTTACTTAGTTCCTACAAGTGTAGCAAGAAAACAATTTGCCTTAAGAAAACCAAAGGAATTTGTTTGGTGAAATTACCACTCAACTCTGCTAGAGGAAAAAAAAACATGTATCTGTTGCATCTGGTGATTTGACAGGGACGCAAATACAGGGAAACGCAAATACAGGGACGCTGTATATTGGATGAAATTACCATCCAATATAGGATCTGGTGTATCTGTTGCATCTGGTGTATCTGTTGCATCTGTTCCCTATTTTGTGGTGCTCATTAAGTAAAAAAGAGTGGCGAGGTAGTTGCCATTAAGGAAAAAAAATACCTCGAATTCATCCGATGCATGGTACTTGACAAATATGTCCCAATCTTCCTGTGTAATCGCGGTATACAAACTGAAGGGCGTCTTATCCTCCTTCATAAACTTGTTGTGCAATTCATGCCTGAACTTCCTAAATGCTACAGCCATGCGCATGTACACATCCTTCTTCATGACTTCGTTGTCAGGTAACTTCCAGGCCAACTGCGAAATAAAGCACATCAAGTTTTGAAGTTAGCCAATATAAAATGAAGCTGCTGAATTTGGTTTCATGTTATTTACCTTCATTTCATGCCAAATCTTTTTCTTAACATCATCTGGTACTTCAGACCAATCCTTGTAGCGTACTGAAACTTGGGCTCTCACTAAAATCCCAAGTTGCGTCGGAAAACTTGTTGTTTCTTCGTTTATAATAACCCTCCCAAGTTTATCAAATTGAACCTCCTTGTTGGACTTATTAACCACACGTTTAATTTTGTTAGGACCTCTTCCTGGTTTCTTCGTCTTCGCCGGCTCACTACCATCACCACCACTGGACATGACTAGAACTGAAAACAAAAATACAGAGACCATAAAAAGTTATCCAGTATACAAGTTTTGTTCCTTCAGTTTATTTCAAGTATGCATGATATATATGATAAGGTCAGGTCAATCATAGAATATACAAGTTTTGTTCCTTCAGTTTAGATCAAGTATGCATGGTATATATATATATATATGTAAAAGTTCACCCATCACAGAATATACAATTTTTTGGATTGGCAACCAAGTTTAGTTAAATCAAAATGCAACTGCTGTACTTATATAAATTAAACTGGCAAATGCAAGCCAGAGAGTATTGAACCTCAACTTGATACAGAGATATAGATAGAGAAAGAAAGAGAGCGAATTGAACCTTTTTTGATGCAAGTGATGCAAAATCCCTCAGATTAATGCTGTTTTTTTACAACTAGATGATTTTAGTGCACATGTGGTTTTTTCTAGACAAACAAAATTGCCACCCTTGCAAGAAGAGCATCCTCAACTATTCCAGTAAAGGTTCTGAATTTGGCCTTTTTTGAACTCGAGGACCTGAAATTTAAATTTATTTAATTTGAGATTACAGGAGTTCAATTTCCTCTTCTAGATCAAGATGCAAACAAAGAACTTTGTATCATTTTCCAGCACAAAAATTTGTTCAATGGAAGAGTTATATATTTCCAGTATACCCATGCAAATTGGGAATACCATGTATGCCACCCATGAAGTATGAAATTATTTCCAACACCTGTTGCAAGTAGGAAACCTCCCTGGTTTTGCCAACAAAATTCCCAAATTACCCCTATGTGCTCTCCATCTTTTCTAAACTTATTAAACGAGGAAAACTTAAAGCATTTTCGTAAAAGTTTAAGAATAATATTGCAATCTCAGCAAAAATGTATCAGATACTAGCTGTTTTTTATTTTTATTTTCGTACAGCAAAAAAATCACTTACAACAAGGAGTTTTCCCTCGTGTTCTCTGGTCTCTTTGCAAGCTTAATTGCTGGAGATGCAGCAGCACTACATGATATTACAATTAATCACCATCAAAGCTTAAATTTGGACATCTGAGAATTACTAAATTCGTACATACAAAACCTCAGATTACTACCTTCCCTAAATTTTCAAATTCCAGCCAGCCATGCCCGAAAACACACACTAGAATGCCAAAATAACAACTGGAAAAGATCAAAAAATTTACCTCTTTTGAGCTTAGTTCTCCGCAAGTAGGAGAAAGGGTTGCACGATGAGGCTAAATTTCTCACAAATCATCGCTCTCGCCGCCACGATTTGCTTCTTGAGCCTTGTAAAATCAGGATACAGGATGCAGTAAAATCATGATACAGGAGAGAAGCGGCGGAGAGAAGCGGCGGAGAGAAGCGGCGACCCTCCAGGTGCGGCAGACCGAGGTGCGGCGGAGCCGTCCGCGAGAGAGAGATCGCCCGAGTGAAAAGCTCGCGACTTGAGCCCGCGAGAGAGAGAGAGACCTGAAGCCCTAGCTTGGCGCGAGAGAGAGTGTCTGTGAGTCCGAGAGATTTCAAAATGAGGCCTGAAGCCCTAGCTTTGGCGCAGAATGAACTAAGTAGCGCGAAAATAAAAACTTAGCAGCGCGAAATGGAAATGGCGAAATGAAAATGACTCTGTGAAACAGAAGGGAGAAATTAAAATTAATATCCAACAAAAAAAAAAAACTACTAAATAAATGTCTGCTATTTTTATATTATGAAAATGATTAAAAAATGATATAAACCTATTTTTATATTAAACCTATTTTGAAAATGATTAAAAAATGATTAAGAAATATTAAACCTCTTTTTATATTATGAAAATGATTAAAAAATGATATGAACCTATTTTTATATTAAACCTATTTTGAAAATGATTAAAAAATGATTAAGAAATATTAAACCAATTTTTATATTTTGAAAATGATTAAAAAATGATTAAACCTATTTTTATATTAAACCTATTTTGAAAATGATTAAAAAATGATTAAGAAATATTAAACCTCTTTTTATATTATGAAAATGATTAAAAAATGATATAAACCTATTTTTATATTAAACCTATTTTGAAAATGATTAAAAAATGATTAAGAAATATTAAACCTATTTTTATATTTTGAAAATGATTAAAAAATTATATATATGACATACCAATAAAAATTTAGTAGCATTTTTATTCAATCCATTCTCCTTCGTTATGATCGTGCCGCACGTGACTTGTTTCATTATCCTCACCAGTTGGTAAAGATGCCATGCCAATTGAAAACAGAGGTATCTCATCAAAATGATCGTATGCTTCTTCGTCATCTACATTATCAATCCCGATGATACGTCTTTTTCCGGATAGAACAACATGCCTTGAATGATCAGTAGGATCAATTATGTAGAACACTTGTGTGGCTTGTCTTGCAAGTATGAATGGATCATCCTTATATCCAACCTTATTGAAATCCACCAAAATGAAACCGTCGTTATCAACTTTAACCCCCTTACGGTTATCAACCCATCTACACTGAAATAACGGGATCTTAAATTTTCTGTAATCTAGTTCCCAAATTTCTTCAATAAACCCGTAATATGACATCGATGCATGCGATGGCCCGGCACCTTTACCTCCTGAAAAATCACTCGACACGGCTACTAACGTCACCCCACTGTTTTGCACGGTACTCTTGAGATCTTGACTTCTTGTGTAAAATGTATACCCGTTGATGTCAAATCCCTGGAATGACCTCACAACATGGACTGGACCAAGAGCCAATAATTTGATAATTTCTTTAATGTTTTCTTCTTCCGGATCTTCCATGACTCTACGTGTAAACCAACCTTCAAACTTTTCATTGTGTTCACCAATCAACCACTTATCGGATTTCTTAGGATTCTGTTGCCGCAATATGGTCATGTGCTCGTCCAAATATGGATGAACGTCGGTGAGGTGTTGCAAAACATGAAGATGTGCTCGTGCCATCATTTTCTGCTCGGGCACGATTAATTTTGAACCAATTGTGCCTACACCGTGAAGTCTTCCCTCGTGCCGAGATTTAGGGATGCCGATAGCTTGCAAATCATCCAGATAATTAGAACAATACTCAATAACCTCTTCGGCAGCATATGCTCTTATAATGCTGCCCTCAGGACGATATCGATTTCTGACATATCCCTTTAAAATTCCCATGTATCTCTCGAACGGATACATGTAACGCAAGAAAACTGGTCCACACATCTTAATTTCTCTAACTAGATGAACAATTAAATGAACCATGATATCAAAAAAAGACGGCGGAAAATACATTTCAAGGTGACAAAGAGTGACGACAACCTCCTTTTGCAAATCATCCAACGTATCAGGATCAGTTACTTTGCAACAAATGGCGTTAAAGAAAAAACAGAGCCTAGTGATGGTCTGCCTAACACACGGTGGCAATATACCTCGAATTGCAACAGGTAGAAGCTGTGTCATTAAAACATGACAGTCGTGGGACTTCATACCTGTCAATTTTAAATCTTCCAGTGAAACTAGCTTTTTAAAATTTGAAGAATATCCAGATGGAACTTTGACACCATGAAGGCATTCACATAAACTTGTTTTTTCAATTTTCGACAACGTATGCATGGCGGGTTTTAGATATGTGCAAATTTTACCATTTGAATTTTTCTTCTCGACTGGTTGTAGATCCGGTCGTATGTTCATTATTTGCATGTCTTTCCGAACATTGATACCGTCCTTAGTCTTTCCTGGAATATTCAACAATGTTCCAACCAAGCTATCGCAGACGTTTTTCACCACATGCATCACATCGAGACAGTGTCGAACCTCTAAGTGCTCCCAGTATGGTAAATCCCAAAATATTGATCTCTTATTCCAACAAATTTTCGGAGCCCCTTTCTTTCTCCCCTTCTTTTTCTTATATTTCCCCAATTCGACCTTGATATCCCTCACTCGCGAATAAACTTCTTGACCGGTCAATGGATAACGCACTTTGTTATTCTCGGTCTTTCCATTGAATGATTTCTTTCTTTTTCGGTGTGCGTGATTGACAGGAAGAAACCTACGATGACCCATGTACACTTTTTTAGAGCAATTAGGTAACCACATATCGACTGTATCGTCTTGACAAATAGGGCACGCTTTTTCTCCTTTAACACTATAACCCGACAAATTACCATACGCCGGAAAATCATTAATGGTGCAGAATATCATAGCCCGTAAAGTGAAATTCTCCTTGTTATATGCATCAAACAACTGCACTCCTGGACACCACAATTTTTTTAAGTCCTCTATTAATGGCGCTAAGTACACATCTATGTCATTTCCGGGTTGTTTGGGTCCTGATATCAGTAATGTCATCATGATGTACTTGCGTTTCATACATAACCAAGGCGGAAGATTATAAATGCACAATAGAACCGGCCAACTGCTGTGTTTACTGCTCATGCTACTGTGCGGATTCATTCCATCTGTACTCAACCCAAGCTTTAGGTTTCTGAAATCACCGCCAAAATCAGGAAACTTTCTGTCAATATTCCTCCACTCAGGAGAATCAGCGGGGTGCCGTAATTTTCCATCTTTTTTCCGGTCTTCGGCATGCCAACGCAATAATTTCGCATCTTTAGCATTTGCAAACAAACGTTTGAATCTTGGTATCACGGGGAGGTACCACAACACTTTTGCCGGAGGCCCTTCTTTCAATTTAGAATCACCACTGTTATTGTTGGTTACCTTCTTTCTTATGTAACGTGATGCACCACATTTTGGACAATCGTGAAAATCTGCATACTCATTTCGGTATAAAATACAATCATTTGGGCACGCATGTATTTTTTGAACTTCTAAATCCACTGGACACAACATTTTCTTCGCTTCATAAAAATTACATGGTATCTCGTTTCCATCAGGTAGAATTTCTCTTAATACTCCTAATAATTCAGTAAAACTTTTATCAGTCCAACCATTAGATGCCTTTAGGTTATACAATTTTAATACACCTTGCAATTTTGTAAATTTACAACCGGGATACAAATTCATTTTAGAATCTTCGTACAAATTTTCAAATACACAATATTGCTTATCAGTACCAAAATCCTCTTCTAAATCACGTAACATTTGATCAAAATTAACACCTTCATTTACCACCAGATCATCATTTTCATCGCCTTGCACATCACTTCCGCTATTGTAATTATGATCTTCCTGATCATGCCCAGTACCAGTATCTATGCCGGTTTCCAAACTCTCGCCATGCCATATCCAATGGGTATAATGTTCCTTGAACCCACGACGGATTAAATGATTCCTCACTTGGAGGGGGTTTGAAAATTTCTTGATATTGTTACAATCACGACATGGACACGACATCACCCCATTCGCATTGTTCGCCATGTCTTCCATAGCAACTTTCATAAATTCATCGACACCGGCCAAATATTCATCTGAAACACGCGAGGTTCCATACATCCAACTGCGGTCCATCTGCAATTATAAGACAACTCAATTAAGTACACGCTTATGGTCAAATGTTGAATTTAGGGCTTACACGGGGCCGGTTTACAATCCTATCCCACTCTTTGAATACTTTGTCTCCGTAGTGAGCACATATTAGTCGTGTTTTAGTATTTAAGAAAATTTCGGCAGCATTTCCCCTTAATTCCCCAGGTATCCGGGGAACTAATAAGAGGAAATGCTGTCGAAATTCTCTTAAATACTAAAATACGACTAATATGTGCTCACATCCTAATTGAGACAAAGTATTCAAAGAGCAGTCCCAAACCGGGGACTATTCAAAATTAACCCCTATTGGATTAATTTTGAACGGGTATCATGACCTAAAGGCATAAATAATTCGGTTGTGGCTCATAGACAATACTCTAGCTAGCTAGATACCTACCAACCGTAGATACATTTAATTAACTACATACATTTATCATAATACACATCCAAGCATAAAATTAAACATGAGTTTTTATATTATATATACTTACAATTTTTTGGAATCGATTACGCACGGATCGAGTGATCTGAAGAGATTGTAGCACCAAATCTCTCAATTATAGCCAATCTACAAAACCAGATTTTTGTTTTTTTTCATATAAGTTCAAGCTAAGAAATTTCCAAGCATGCCATATAGCAATTGCATGAAACCATGCATTTGTGTGTCTAATAAGATGAAATAGCAAAAGAGTATAAGAAATTTGGATGAAACCATGCAATTGATGGTGTACCAACAAATAAGTTTCAACACCGTACCGGTGCCAATCCAAAATGCATGCATTTCTTTTCTTGGGTTTATGCTAGAATGAATAATTTGGAACCAAATTTGTGCCATGAAGTACGTACACGGTGCAACAACTTTCAAATTAAAAGTTTTTAATTACTCTAATAGACTACGGATCTCGTCAACTCCTGTGAACAAGAAGATATTTGATTAAATCAAACACTTAAATGTTATTCTTTTCAACGAATCAAGAATCAAAATCCTTCTCCATAATTGTTACAAGTAACTCAAATTATCCCTTTTTCCGTATATTTCCCTATTTATCAGTGGAGCACTTCCATAGCATTAACAAAGGAAGGCAATCAAGATACCATTTCCATGTTTTAAGGGGCATAAGAGACATTTTTTGTTCTGGAGGGGTACTTTGATGTCCCGAATGAACATCCAAAAAATTATACCTAAATCAAAGAATAAAAAATATAGTACCTTGGTCTTGCACTTCACTTTCGGTGGTTCATGCGGGTATGAAGGAGAGATCTGGAAGGTAAAGATAAAAGTACCTCCTCTACAAAAAAAAATATTTAACCAAGAAATGAATTATAGCATAAACTAAAATTCAATAGCTAAATATAGAGGATGTTTTATTTTTGATAATATTATAGTTACTCAAAATTGATAAAATGCACAAAAAATAAGAAAAAAAGAAATTAATAACTTACAAGTAATAACCTTCATCAGGCTTGATGCTGATTTCAAAACTCATCAAATCATCTGGATCCCATTCGGTAAAGAAATTTTAGTTGTATTAGGTAGATTTAACTCACTAATATCTGCACCAATTTTCAAAAACATACAATCTTAAAACATTAAACTTTTGTTTTAAGAGAACTGCGGCAGAGAAATCGCAATAATTTCACGTAGGGACATAAGAGAGTTAAAAACCTAGTTTTCATTCGCGTCAGCCAAACCCAGTCTTCATTCGCTCAAGATATACATTTGGGGAGGGAGAGTTATTAGGATCGGCTATTAAATAACAGTTCCTAATACTACTAATCAGGAACGCATCACCAATAACCGATACAAATACTACTTATCAGGAACGCACCTAAATAACCGATACAAATACTACTAATCTGTAACGCCTGTTAAGAAAAACCGATACAAATACTACTAATCAGGAACGCACCTAAATAACCGATACAAATACTACTAATCAGTAACGCCTCTTTAAAAAAACCGATACAAATACTACTAATCAGGAACGCACCTAAATAACCGATACAAATACTACTAATCAGTAACGCCTCTTTAAAATAACCGATACAAATACTACTAATCAGGAACGCACCTAAATAACCGATACAAATACTACTAATCAGTAACGCCTCTTTAAAAAAACCGATACAAATACTACTTATCAGGAACGCATCTAAACAACCGATACAAATACTACTAATCAGTAACGCTTCTTTAAAAAAACCGATACAAATACTACTTATCAGGAACGCATCTAAACAACCGATACAAATACTACTAATCAGTAACGCTTCTTTAAAAAAACCGATACAAATACTACTAATTAAGGTCGGGTCAGTATTGCGCCCGTTGCTGATCTATATCCGTATCGGTTAGGACATA
>JAJGRW010001982.1:0-24953 GCA_025461045.1 Carex parvula
TTTTTTTTTTACAAAAATTATATCATATATTTGTACTATATTAATATTATCTAAAGTTTCATAGAACAATAAATAACACCAAATTAATTAAGAAATTATAATATTCATATTGAACTAGTATAAAAGTCCATGGTTCAAAATATCCATAATAATCATAAACTATCGATTTTTTTCTATACAATATCTTAAGCATCATGATTCATTCTATTTTTTTTCTATACAAAATAAATTTTATGGATCTTTATTTTAGCCCATATAAATTGTCTAAAAAGCCCAATATGCTAGCGCGCTACACGCTATGCGCTATAGCGGCCGTAGCGCAATTAGCGTATTTTCATGCCATAGCTTAGCGTTTAGGGTCCAAAAACGCTATAGCGCGCTATTTAGAACACTGATATTATCCATTCGATTGGTACCAGTGACGGCTGTAACGCAGATTTATTTAACATTTTACTATAATTATTATCCATTCGATTTTTACATTTTTTTTTATTTGTACCAGCAGATTCCTTTAATTCCCTGGACTGGGTAATACATCAATGGTAGTGGGACCATCCACAATTTCTTTGATTTTTTGTTTCATTTATTGCCATTAGAGGTATGTAAGAATTTTTTATTTATATAAATTATATAAAAAATAATATAGAACATTAGATCGATTGCATTTAATTTTTTGATCTCATAGACAAACCGAATTTTTTACATCGGTTTCTTATATGAGATTGAAATATGAATATAATCCATCTAACATCTTATATTATTTTATACAATTTCTAAAAATAAAAATTGCGCAATTTGAAGTACTGTGATATCTTTTTTATTTGATTTGATTGTGGGCAATTTCTATATATATATATATATATTACATGTAATAAATGAAATAAAAAGGCAAAATTGACACATTCTTTTTGTTATCCAGATAAGCATACGTACATGCAGCATTTATAATATCTACCAACCTAGCTACTACAATACCATGGTAGTTCAATACTAAAATAAAAGCAAAAGAGTAAAAGGTTAATTTTTTTGAAGCTATATTATTTTTCATTATATAATCATTTTACCTCCTATATTATTATGTAAATAGAGTCCAAACGATTTGGATAGAGAACTATCTGTTTGATCTGTAATGCTCAATATGTTCTCTATATTAAAATGTGCTTGGAAACTAAAATTTACACATTTTTTTAAATTTTACTGTTTTAATTTTTTTTTTAAATCACTGTTTTGATATGGTGAAAAAATAATAAAAATTCTTCAAACAACCGTCAAGGCCGACTAGTCCAATCAGAAAATTGAAATAAAAAGAGGGCTGAATTTGGCACTTACAAAAATACTATAAGGTGTACACTATAAATTTGCTAATTTCGATTTGTAGGCAGACTTAGCCGCTTCCAATACCTAGAACCGTTGTTGGTCCAAATCAATAGACAAACTATGGTTTCTTTTCTCTTTTTTCGGTCCTTTTCATGAAAGAAACTAAACCTACTTGATGCATGAAATCTTCAAAATCATTCTATATCGATTGGCGAACCATAACAGATACAACTACTTTCTTGTATATCAATAGAAATAATTTCAAATTAAATGCTAATGATATTGACTTTTTATATTAATTCGGTAGACAATACAACCAATCGAGAGCAATTGATACAACTGTCACAATAAATTCTCTTAGAGGTTATGCAAAGAAGATTAATTAATAAGGATTAATAAAAGAAAACAACAAGAAAATAAAAAGATTGAGACATGCAACTATAAAACAAATGGCAATGAAATTGTTCTGTTGGAAGCATATATAACCTTACAATTCCCATGATAATTAGCATTTATAAATAGCTCAACATATACATGTGTGCAAGGAAGTACAAGCATGTGTGTGTATTTTGGGATGGTAACTTTAAACAATTATTATTAAATTATGTTGTGTTTGCCAAAAGATGTCCTACCAATTTACAGCATGATCATTAATGACATTTTAGAGTTTGATAAGCAAATTGTATATTAATAGTAGTCTGGCATTAAAATTTTAAGACGAACAAAAATCTGAACTTATTTTGTGATACATCTATCATGACTCAGTACTTTTTTGCATTAATGATTTTTTTTTCAAGAATTTAAATTTTAATGTTCAAATGATAGAACTGAACCACTAATTTTATTTTGGATCAAGTGAAATTTATTAACCTAAAATGTATTTGTTACAAATGCAATAAATAAATTAAAAGTAGGGTTTAAATGCTTCTCTTATATTTATGCATCAATTGTGCCTCACATTCTTATCTTCTTCTTTTTTGAAGCCCAAACAATAGATCCAAACCACTCAACATGATCTCCATATTAAAATGTATTTAGAGACTAAATTATATAAATTTTTTGGAGATTTTTACTATTTTATAAATTTATACAAAATCACTAATTTTTAGAAGATTCTGGACTATCCAATAGAGTGATTTTGTATCTATCCCAAAAAAATATTAATTTTTTTTTTTCAAAAACATAAAATTTGGTCTCCAATCACATCTTAATATGGAGATCATGGTGAGTGGTTTTGATTGACTGTTTGAATTTTAAAAACAAAAATACGAGTATGAGACACAATCGGAGTATGAAAGACATGAGGTAATTAAATCTAGCTCATAAATTTATTTATTTATATTAAAATATCCTGATACACCCAGCAATTTTTTAACCTCTAACCCTGCTCATGAATTAATTAGTACATAAGCTTGATTTTTGACACACACACACGCATGTATTACATGTACATAAAACAAGATAATCAATTTGATTTTGTGAGTAATGTAATATATTGTAATGGAAATTGTGATTGAATCAAATAACCAGAACCAACATAGGACCATTTTACGCATACATCAGGTGAAACCGTACACTTTTCAATAATTGAAGGGAAATTGGGAAAATATTATTATTTT
Organism: Carex parvula; assembly: GCA_025461045.1. Taxonomy (NCBI): domain Eukaryota; kingdom Viridiplantae; phylum Streptophyta; class Magnoliopsida; order Poales; family Cyperaceae; genus Carex; species Carex parvula. Next base: position 2,937 of record JAJGRW010001982.1, read on the forward strand.
CTGTGTTTAAGTTGTGAGAAAGTTAAAATTCTTAAATTATCTATAGTTTGAAACGCCAATTTCATACATAAAGAAACAAATTATAAATTTTAATTTATAACTATCGCACTACTGTTATTAGCGTTGGGACATTGATTGTTTATTGTACCTAAAAAGGACCGGCGGCTTTAGGACAGAACAAATTTTGAGGTTAATTTTCTTCTCACGTGTTTTATTTTATACAATTTTTTAGTCTCCAAAACTTCATGTGGGACAATTCGCAGGTGTCATTTTGAACCTGATGTTGTTTAAAACAAATTTGAACCAAGAGAGGCGCCTGACAGTTTCAATTAATCAATCACGACCGAGTACGACACAGACACACACAAAAAATAATTAGAAACAAAAGGAAAGGACGGGGAATCAACGAGGAATTTTTTTGAAATAGAATCAAATTTAATATTTTTAACCAAACAAACACTATTATTTAGATTTTACAAAAAACGACTCCACCGATTTAAGAAATCGGTGGAGGCAGAAAAGAGCCGTTTTATGATCAATCTATGCAATCTGATTATAAAAATCAATAACAAATACGTTTCTATCTCCACTGATTCTGCAGATCAGTGGCTGTTTTTTTATAAAAACAAAATCAATAATACTTGTTTCATTGAAATATTTAAAATTAGTTCTTTTTAAAAAAAGTCATCAACAAGCATGTGATTAAATTCGGTCCGATATCTTGTCTAGCTTATTTGGTCTGAATTGAAATTTATGCGGAAAATTAAAATTATAATTGCTTTGTAAATCTAAATTGGACATGCATCTCAATGTGAATCTAACGGTTCGATCAAACATTAGACTGAATTGATCTGAACTTAACCATTTGATTCAAGTCGAAATTCATATGAAAAAAATTATAATCTAACCCATAAATTTAAACTGAATGGAAAATCTCAGCGCAAATTATAAACAATCCAGATCGACTATCGAACTGATTTGATTTTTTATATGAATTTCAGAGTAAATCAAACGATATAGATTGAATATCAAACTGATTTGATGCGACACCCATCGGACTAGGGATGTAAACGGATCGGATATTATAAATACGGACTCGTATCTAAAAATAAGATACCGATATCCAAATATTCATGTGAATACGAATACGGATATTATTTTAAATTTTATTTATTCGTATTCAAATATATAGTAGGTATATACTGTATAATTTCATATCAGATACGTATTAGCAAATTGTATGATCTCATATTTGAAAGTACAAGCAAATTGTATGATCTCATATTTGCTAATACGTATCTAATACTTATTTATGTATGATCTCATATTTTTAAATTGTATGATCTAATACATATTCAAATATAATTTCTTATTTGAAAGTACAAGCAAGTTAATTGAACAAGCAATCATGTTTTAAATTTGATCCGGGTGAACAGTAAAAACAGTGCAATCAAATTCTGAGCTATGTGATCAGCAATTTTCAAAGTGGCTTAATAAATAGTAAAAAAGTTCCAAAAAATGTAAACTTTGGTCTCCAAACAGATTTTAATATAGATTGAACATCTAACCGTTTAGATCAACCATTTGGACTTTGAAAATCCAAAAACGACTTGGTTGCACGATGGCCTTGGTGCAAACATTTTGATATTAGCCACTCTATATATAAAATTTGAAAAGCAGTGATTTTGTACAAAATCATTGTTTTTAGATGGTCCACAATTTCTTGAAAAATAGTAATTTTTTACATATCTTAAAAATAGTAAAATAAAATTCAAAAAATATAAAATTTGATCTCTAAGCATATTTTAACATGAATATCATGTAGAGCGGTTCAGATCTTTTGTTTGAGCTTTAAAATTGAAGATAAATATGTTGGAGTACGATTGGGTCATGAAGCAGCAATGGGGCATTATTTACGGATATTCAATCGGTACCCGTTTAATTGGTGACGGATGCATTAAATTGAACGCTGCGAAATTGATCGTTGACTTGTTTGTAGTAGCAGCCTGAACCGCCTTTTGCGTGTAGTTTGTATGTATGTATATATGTCGCTAGCTAACTGTCATTCTTTCAGTGTCTGCATGCATCAATGCGTTGCGGTGTTGTTTTTAATGCTTCTTGTTATATCCAACTTCTGACCGACTCCATGCATAGGTCCGGTCTACTTGCTCATCTTTGACCACAAAATGATCCCATACTCACACCTTGACCTTGTCTAGTCGGTTGTTAATTTCTTGTCTTAAAAATCTTTAACAATTAGCAATTTATTTAAAAAAAATTGATCTGCATTGCATTTAAAGAGGAAGGTTTAAATGCTTTTATTTTTTACTTTTATTTTTAAAAATTTTAATAACTCAAAGTTTGAAACTAAAATATTAAAATAAAATTATTAGATATAATCTATGTCATTTTTTCTATATATATGTAAGATATTATAACATTTTAAATTTGTTTTGATTATTATCAAGAGCTTACAAAAATATACTAATGTGGATAATTTACAAAAGTATACTAATGTGGATAATTTCTAAACGTTAATTTTTCTATTTATTAATTTACATAAAAACAAAACTGAAAAGTAATAACTTTTTATATTAAGAAAATAAAATAGATCTTTTATTTTGACATATAAATTTAATAATTGTATATTATTATTAGAAAATTAAAAATGAAAGCACAAAAATAAAGCCATTTAAACCCTTACTAAAGCGGGTCTGGATCCTCTAGAGAACTCAAAATTTGAGTTTTAATATGAACCGTCCGATCAAAATCTAGACTAATCCGGCTCAAGTTAGAATACACATGACCTCTTTAATATTCGTGCATATCAGATGGTCCGAATCCAAACACAAAGTTTGAGTTACTTTAGAGAATCCGAATTCTACCAAAGCATCTGCAATCACCTTGATTACAATTGTCTCCGCTTCTTTTCTTGAAAAGAAGGATGGGTTCAAGTCACCAAACATTTTAATATTTATGAGAAATTCATAAGTTAGATTTTAAATCTGCGACTTCTCACACAAAAAATATTATTTTTTCTCACTATATTAAAGATTAATTCTCACCAATATTTTTAACTTAATTAATTTAGCTTGAATCTGACAATATTGGCCTTTATTTCTCTCTTTTTTCATCTTCTGAGCAAAGATAAAAACTAAAAATACCTGCTCAATTATTATTGGTTATGCTATGCCAGTAAATTGGTCGCAATGTACACAACTACTAAAATAAAATAAAAAAATGATAGCACCATTCATCAATTCTATCCATTGGGGACATTACTTAATCTTTGCTCATATGCAATAACTTTTTAGAGATTCAAATTCCGTCTAATGATATTATGAGAGAAAAAATAAAAGGGCTTAGATGGTAAATATTGGTTCATAAAATTTTCACCCTTTTAAATTAAGCAAGAATATTATGAAATTTGTACTATATATGGAGGAAATTACTTAAATCTTTGCTCAAATGCAATAAAGTTTTAAGAGTCAAATTCCATTTAATGATATTATGAGAGAAAAAAATAAAAATACTTTGATGGTAATTATTTATTCATAGAGTTTCATCCAGTTCAATTAAGAATTTTTTTTTATGAAATCTGTACTATGGAAATTAGGAAAACTTTTGCTCGTATATATGCAATAATGTTTTAGAGAGTCAAATTCCGTTTAATGATATTATGAGAAAAAATAAAAATATTTTGATGTTAATTATTGATTCATAAAGTTTCATGCAGTTCAATTAAGAATTATTTTTGTATGAAATCTGTACTATGAAAATTACTTAAATCTTTGCTCATATATATGCAATAAAGTTTTAGAGATTCAAATTCCGTTTAATGATATTATGAGAGAAAAAAATTAAAGGTACTTCGATGGTAATTATAGGTTCATAAATTTCCCTTCAGTTCAATTAAGACCAAAAATATTATGAAATCTGTTTGAGGTTCACCTATCACCTAACTTGTTATCTTTCTTTAACCAAAAAAAAAAAACACCCATAAAAAAGTATAGCCCATATGTTCATACCAATTCCTTTATTTTGGGCCAGAATTACTGAATTCTACCTCAATTGACCATAACCAATGGGCCTTTGACAGGAGAAAAACTCATATTTTAATCCCGGAAATGGAAGCTTAAATATTGGAATAGACATTTTTGTATTATAATTAATAAACCCTTAGTTGACACCACCAGGGACAGATGTAGAGCTCACAACTAATTTCCATTAATGAGATTTTTATTTTTTTTATTTTTTGTGTAAAATCTTCTACAGTAGACACTACAACACATTTCTTATTCCTGTTGTTTTCTCATTAATGCATTTTGGTTGGGAAATCAAGAGGTTGCCATATCTTTCTTGCTTGCTTCCTCCTTCCATACTCTCTCTTTTCAAACTCAATATAAATCTATATATACCTCCTTCACTCAGTTCCCAATTCAAATCCCCACTTTTTCTCTTTCTCTCTCTCTCTCTCTCTCTCTCTCTCGCTCTCTCTCTCTACTTCTTCATGGGTACCTCAGCTCCCTTATCATCATGGCCATGGGAGAACTTTGGCTCCTACAAGGCATGCACTAAGCTCATCCTTTTCTTTTAAAAGTACATATGAAATACCTCATTAATTTGTTATTGATTTCTCTTCATTTGTACTTGTAGTATATACTTTATGGACCATTAGTAGCTAAGGTGGTGGCCACAAAGGGATGGGAGAGCAACAGCCCAGATCAATGGTGCTTTTATCTTCTCCTTCTCTTTGCACTGAGAGGAATAACCTATACCATTTGGGTCTCATATTGTAACATGCTCTTTCTCACGCGCCGGCGCCGTATTTCCAAACATAGTGTCGATTTTGCGCAAATCGACAAGGAGTGGCATTGGTATGCACTGTTAATTTATTTTAGTCTGGTTCAAAATTTGTGTCAATTATTACAATTATTGCACTTAATTGAAGATAAATTCATTTTATAATTATGTCTTTAAAGAGAACACCGCAATCTATCCTTATCTGCTTCAACAAAAAACCAAAAATGTGGAAGGAAACAGGGTACAGCTTATGTACATTTTGTTGGTATCCAAAGGGTACTTTCATGTTTGTATTAATTAGACCGGTATAGTGTACTGACATGAATGTTTCAATTTCATCATCTTTCAAGGGCTTAAAAATATAATTTGAAATTTATATGCCAAGAGATGAAATTAAATGCCCCCATGTAATATATAAAGCGTACTTGCTATAAAGGCTTTGTCACCTTGTCTTTTGCAGGGATAACTTCTTGATTTTACAATGCATGATTGGAGCTATGGCCTTTTATATATTCCCTTCTCTAAAGCAGCTACCTTCCTGGGACATAACTGGGGTAGCCATAGCAATATTGCTCCATGTGGTGATATCAGAGCCTTTGTACTATTGGACACACAGAGCATTTCACAAAGGATCACTGTTCTCTAACTACCACTATCTCCATCACTCAATAAGGATCCCTCAGCCCTTCACAGGTCTGGCAATTGAAAACAATCACTTTTAAAAAAAGATGCAACTCCCTAATTTAAAGCCTCCTGCACTTACAGCTTAACATTAAATTTTTTTTGTCTATTCCAAGGATTATTTTATTCATTTTCCATAATCAAACCTCTTTTTTTATAATTAATTCAGTGAATAGGAAAATACATCATATACTTTCCCACAAAAGAAACTCTATTTTTGAGTGATTTTTAGTCTCTTCTATTAACATATGTGAAAATTAATTTCTCCACAAAAGACAAAGAAAGATACCTCAGACTAACCTCATTTAATTGGCCTAAAAATAGTACTTATTTGATATATATAGCTTTCATTGACGCATACATATGTGTCTGTTTCAAAACATTCTAGCTTTTATCTAAGTCAAAATTACCCAAACATATATTTTTTACTTCAATTTTATCAACATCTGTAGATTTAATTTTTGTATGGTACATATAAATTATGTCATCCCTCAAAAACAATAATTTATTTTATATCTTTTGACCAAAACAATAAATATGTTTCCCTACAAAACAAAAATAAACCCACAAAATAAAAAAGCTATTCAACTAATTAACATTTACTGTTCATATTACATATCCTAATTTTTCATCATGTCTAATTAATCAGACAGGAATTATTTTTCTTAATTGTTCTATTTTTGCTCTTAATATTCAGCTGGGTTTGCCACACCACTTGAGCACCTAGTGTTGATGGGAGTTATGAGTGCGCCCCTAATAGGAGCCTGTCTTGTGGGCCACGGCTCCATGGGGCTGCTATTCATCCACAACTTGGTCTTTGATTTTCTCCGAGGACTGGGAAGTAGCAACGTGGAGGTCTTCCCAGTGGGCCCCTTTCAGGCCTTCCCTGCTCTAAAATACCTCATCTCCACTCCTACGTATGTCATTCTTTCAACTATTTAATATACTTTTTTATTTGTTATTTATAAGCAATTAATTGGCCGTTTTTTTTTTTCCATTTCTATTTCATAATTGTTGTGTATTTATTTTTTTGTCCATTTCTATTTAAAATAGTAAGTTCTGTTCAATATTCTTTATGTTGAAAAGATAAGCAAAATTTTTTTCCTGTAAAAATATTGACCTTCTGTTTGGATCATTTTGAAAAAAAAAAAAATATATGCAGTAATGTTTCCAGTTCTTAAAGAAAGAACACGTACTATCTTATCAATTTAAGATTAATAAATTTGTCTGACAAGCAGAAGGATCTAGGGAATGCTGGAGGCACCACAATTTTATCCTTTACACGTCATAATTTTTACAAGTGTTACTTCTTTTCAACCTCCTTACAAAATAAAATTATAAGTGCTACTACTTTTCATCCTCCTTATAAATAAAATTATGCTATAATAATATTTTCAGCTCCTTTACTAATTTTTTTCTTCATTTCCCAGTCTGTCGTTTATCATTTCATTTTGAACCAGGATTGCCTATCCTTGTTGCCTGTTATATTTGGACAAGTGTGATAGCCAATAAATACAAGGAAAGAAACTTGTTCAGGCAGATGTAACTAGTGTGATGTTGCTGTCATTAATTTATTATCTCTTTGATTTTTTATAATTCGGTCAAGGGGCCCACCAAAAAGACTCAATGTTTAGAATATACCAATTTTGAAAAATAAAATCAACAATAACTTTATCTCTTTGAAATTGACAGCATGGCTTATCCCTAATAATAATTCCTCTGATTATTCCTAAATTTCTGCTAAGCAAACTAACGTAAGACATCAACTTGTACTGTTTATAGTTGAAAGGAACACACACATGCATGCACTAGAAGATATATTCTCATTAATTTTTGGTGATTTGACTACTAAACACCTTTTTAATTGCATTAAAATTACTTCAAGTAATTAATAAATCACTACTTGTGTTACTTGTTTTGTAGATATCATAGCATTCATCATACAGAAAAGGACTCCAACTTTTGCCTATTTATGCCATTTTTTGATTGGCTTGGAGGGACAATCAATCCAAAGGCATGGGACTTGCACAAGGATATAATATCTGGTAATATTTCAATTTATTATTTGTATACCCAAATCATGTTTACCTAACAATACATCAGTTCAAAATATTAAAAAAAAAAAAAATCAGACATACATATAAAATATTAAAATATGACATAGAAAGATCTTGTAAATTTTCACTTAATATTTGATCGTTAAAGAATTATATCTTAAAAATTCAATGCTTCCGCAAGTTAAGACCAAGATAAAGATAGATGATCTTGGTCGTATATATTTACCTTATTCCTTTGACTGAAACTTGTACAACCAAAATTACTAAATATATATTTTTTTGGGGCAAAGCCAATAAGTTATCCATCGTCTTGAATTGACTGATAATATTAAATTCAACTAACTTAATTAATAAATATCACTAGCAATTTTGTTATATATGAATGATATATATAGTTAAGTAGCTAGGTTAGGTGTCCGTTTCAGACATACATGCACTTGCCTGTTCATTGCTCAACCATTACCTCTGCGTTACGTTCATATCTAACGTAAAATAAATGAAATTTAAGAAATACAGGTAGCAACTTTTTAATCATTCTTTTTGTTTGCTCAAAGTGTCATCTCAAATAAACTGACAAGCTGATATAATTGTTAATGGTTTACCAATGAATATTCAGAGAAAAACATAAATAATGAAGTTTAAATAATTATATAAACTTAAGTTTGTTTATTTTAGCTTTGATTGTTTTTTTTTAAATAAAATGATATATTGAAATAAAATTTAAATGGCCCTATCATTTCAACTACATATATAGTTCTACTTTTATTAAATGATGCAATGATTATGAAAGAGAAATGGTACAAAACCCAAATACATGGACAAAAAAAATTCAACCAATGATGTTAAATTAGTGAGTAATCATGTGTGGAAAAACATGACTTGTTTCAGTATATTGATTTACTTCTCTAATAGGCTACTAGTCTATATCAAATCAAATAGTACTTTACTGACCTAATTATGGATGTAACTACTTAAGCACAGAGACCCCCAATTTAATGACTAATTAAATATCACATTCTATTAGTTGTTTGTTGGAGTCATTGCTAAATACAAATTAATTATGACCTATATATTAAGGTACTTTTATAAAAGTTTGATTTTTAAATGATCTTATCACATCATCATTAGATAGTTGTATATATAAACAGTTACTAGTATCGTGCCCGTGCGTTGCATCGGAATAAAAATATCTCATACAAAATAACATATTTTCATAAAAAATAGACTTAATGACAGATAACATTTCTTTAAATGACATATACACGTAAATAACATTCCTTAAACGATATATTGAATAACATATTAAATGACATATTTTTTTTAATCTTTTTTGACATTTTTCGTATAAAAAATCTCAAACAAATAACATATTAAATGACAAATAATATTCCTTAAATAATATACAAAAATAAAAAGAAACGAATACATAACCAATCAATTATCAATCATTCAAAAGTTCTATTTAAAAAATAGAAAGAAATCATGACCAATTATAAGGATGATGCAATATACATGTGGAGATTACGTGCGGCGAGTACATGTCTAAATAAATTTAGACTTCTACTTAAACAGAAATAAAAAATATAGAATCAGAATAGTTAATCGGAGGTTGATGTTCAATTCGAAATTTTATCTTTTAATCAAATCCGTTGGTGAATCAGGATATCTATGTGCTTAATATAAGAATGGAGATACCAATATATATAAACGGTTATTTATTTAAAGCTGGCATTAAGGATTCTCAAATTGGTGATACATACCTGTCCAAATAAATAAACGGTTGTGCCTAGCCGTCTAGGGGCCCAAATTTATCCCAAAAGTAAAAAGATTTGACCCAACAAATTTGGATATGTATCTTTCTTCTCAGTTTCAGTTTGGATATGATACTGAGACCTACTTTTACCCCCAACTTTTACAAGATAGAAATATTTATGCTTGTTTGTCATTTCTTACACTATTATATGTCACATCTAATTAATAAATTAATACGACATGTTACTGGTGAACTTACAATAATTTTTCTATGCATATACATCTTTTTTTAAAGAAACATATTACGTTGATAAAAGTTATAATGCTTTCTATAATGCCAGTATTTCTTTACTACAATAATATTTGCTAATGTCAGCAAAGGCATGAAAATTAAAAACAAAATTGAAAATTAGGATCCTTGTATTTAAATTTTTGTCATGTAGTTGCTATATATATATATATATATATATATATATATATATATATATATCCTGTTAGTATGTATGTCAGATTTTAGGTGTTTTGTATGATATATTGAGACAAAATAATATAACATGAGCACAAAATCTACAACTACAGGGATATGATATGAGTGGGGTTTGATATCATAATTCCCATTCGCGCCAAGCTGCAGTTATGATTTGGAAAGTAAGTCCTAGCAGTACGCAGAGAAAGTACTGAGAAAAGGGGGTACAATTAGTACTATTTTGTTGTTGTTTGATTCTAACCTACGTGGACAAATTCTGACGACAAAAAAAAAACATAAACCTTACATGGTCAAAATCAATAGAATATTGATATTATTTTAATACAACAAAATAAAAAAATCTAGACAATTATTTGAGTACATTATTTTTTATTTGAGCATCACTTTCTTTCCTTTTCATGAATGGTCAATATTATCAATAGAAAAGTGATATTTTTTTTATTTATGTACATTATTTTAATTTTAGAATAGTGATATTTTTTTTATTATATAGATGTTATTAGCTGTATGCCTGAAACCATGCCTTGCATAATAAATAGCAAAATAAAAAATAAAAAAACTAATAGTATTATACCAATTCCAAGAGATAATTAACAGCACTATAGATTAACTGTTGGTAAAAACTTTTGTTTTCCTCTTCAGTAAAGTTACCAATTATCAGCACTATAGTATTATACCAATACCAATTAAACTTAGTTACCCATAGAAATAATCCAAATTCTAGTAGTGTAATCAATTTTCTCAAATAGATTAACTTTTGTTTTTCATAACAAGTAATCAATAATTTGGGATTTTCTCTTGTTAATTAGGGATAATATACAAGTACACAAATGAAACGGACTAGCTAGACTCCTAGACCCAACGGTTGTCATTTATTAGGGTTAGCAAAATTAATGCTACAATCATTCACCACACAAACATTAAAAGCATTGCTCCAGAAAGGCCTGATCCCAAGCCAGGGTTTGTTTCAGACCTGACCCCCAACAGCTTATTATGTAACCCTAAAAGAAATGATAAATATTGCCAAAAAAAAAAATTTAATTCAATTACATTCTCAAACTTATGTTCTTAATCAAATGCAGGAAAGAATGATCAGGTGCCCGATTTCGTCTTTTTAGCGCATGTCGTTGACGTAATGCATTCCCTGCACGTGCAATTCGTTCTGAGGTGGCAAGCGTCTCTCCCGCAAAAATTCAGGCCATTCATCGTGATCTTGTGGCCCTGTGCATTCCTCGTCATGTTGATGATGTGGGCATGGTCGAAGACATTCCTAATCTCATCTTACACCATCCGGGATAAGCTGCACCAGATATGGGCAGTGCCGCGCTACGGCTTTCAGGTACACTCAGATCGATTTTCTTTCTTTTTGTTTTTTTTTTATTCTTATTTTATCTGTCTATCAATTTGTCATGAGGTGTGCACAGTTGTTTGAAAAATTTGTAGACAAGGAATTCATGTTCAAGTTAACTTTTATGTCAATTTGATGCACTTAATTGTACAGATGTTGCACTTAATTATTTGCATATACAAGTAGAATGAGACAACTTGATGAAATGATCGAGTCCTAACTATTTGCAATAATGGCCTCTATTTAGAGAATATTAATTAATTATCTATACTAAATGCCTCCCATCAACTTTTCAATATTGGTCCTTACATTTAGAGTAATTAAATTACACTAAATGATGATTGGTTATGTGTCATTTGGAGAAAATGATTGTTTACTTAATTACCAACCATGCATGAATAGTTATAATTAGGGTTGCTATAGCAAGAAATTCACAGTGTCGTACTTTTTTTTCTCTTTTGTAGTACTTCTTGCCATTTGCCAAGGATGGAATCAATAATCAAATAGAATTGGCAATACTGAGAGCAAATAAAATGGGTGTGAAGGTGATTAGCCTAGCTGCATTAAATAAGGTTGGTGTTTCTTCATTTTCCTTCTCAAGTTTCCCTATCACTTTCTTGGTCTCCTACTATCCATAGCTTCCATTAATTTCTCAGCCCCTCCCTCTTTTTAGGAGATAGATATCACACAACTCATGTGCCACATGAAAATGACATTAACCCCTTTACTGCTTCAATTGCTTGTACGGGGAAACCCCAACCACCCCCCCCCCCCCCCCCCCACCCCCCCCCCCCCCCCCCCCCCCCCCTTCATTAACTTATACTTTTTACGTTCATGCATTTTCCAATCTTTTTTGTTTTTTTCTTCTTTTTTCCATTTTTGAGGTCTTGATGTGAACTATTACTAATTAAGCTACAGTTACTAATGCAATCAACCTTATTAATTAACCACAACAAGATATGTTTAATGTATTGTGGCCATGATGCACACAACAAAACAAGAGGTTGTACTTTATAGCAACTTTTCACCAATACTAAGTTTCTTTTTGTTGTTGATTAATTAATATGTCCTTCTTTTTTAACAAGTAGTTAGTGCCTTTCTTACTCCCTTGATAATGATCAATTAAAGAACCTAAGGTATTATTTGGGAAATGCAGGGGAAAGGAATAAACATAACATTGCATTTTAGACATTTCCTAACTAGGGGTTTGAAAGCTACTTATGGTATACCATATGGAAATTGAACACTGAAAGGGTATATGATATTTTGAAAGCCATTTGTGGTATGAGTTGTGAGGTTGCTTGGTAGTAGTACTGTGTGTGTTGTTTGTTTTAGTAGTCAATTATTGGGCAAAGATAAAAAAAAACCAACAAATACGGAGAGAAGGAAGAGATTGGCAGTGAAGATAAAATAAATAAAAGAATGAATAGGAATAAAAGTTCTAATTGATTTATGCAGAATGAAGCGTTAAATGGAGGCGGTACATTGTTTGTGAACAAGCACCCTGATTTGAAAGTACGTGTCGTTCATGGCAACACTCTCACAGCCGCAGTAATTCTCCATGAAATACCAGAAAGCACGACCGAGGTGTTTATGACGGGTGCCACCTCAAAACTTGGCCGCGCCATTGCTCTCTATCTCTGCAAGAAAAGAGTTCGAGTCATGGTAAGCTATTTGATATTTCTAATATTATTTATGCGCGCTGTTGAGTTTCAATCAGACAAAGTAGGGTCCAGAAATTATCAGAAATTGGGTTAGACCAATACTGAGTTGATTTGAATTTTATGTTTGTTCAGAACAATTTTGTGAGCTTGATACAAAATAGTAATTTATTTGCATGCTCTGTTTTTTTAATTAATATGTAGTTCTTTATTTTGTTCTTATTATATAATTTCAAATCCAAGTATTGTACTTATGTGAAAGAAATTATTTTGATTGCAGATGCTGACACTCTCAACTGAAAGATTTAACAAAATCCAGAAGGAAGCCCCGGAAGAGTATCGGCAATATCTGGTACAAGTCACCAAGTACCAGTCTGCTCAAAATTGCAAGGTATTTTACTTATTCGAGCAATCATCAGTATATACATGAATTTATATTATTTTATCAAAATTACAAATAACAAAAATATATACCAGGCATGGATTGTTGGAAAATGGTTGTCGCCACGTGAGCAGATGTGGGCCCCATCTGGCACACACTTCCATCAGTTTGTTGTACCGCCCATCATCAGCTTTCGACGTGACTGCACTTACGGGAAATTGGCTGCCATGAGATTACCTGATGATGTCCAAGGATTGGGGACTTGTGAGGTACTGTTTTAATCTCATATGTTATTCAATTTTATTAAGTTGGATGCAATTTAGGTTCATGTTTTTAAGATTACTACAGGTAATTAGCACATATACACAAACAACCTTTTTACTGAGATTAAATTGGGACTTTCATATGTTAACATGCACATTAATCTCAGAATAGTTCCTGTTCTTGTCATAAAGCTAGTGTACTGTACATCTTTATTTTACCTAACAGTCATACTCAGAAAATCAGAAAAAAAAAAAAAAACATATTATGTAATGTCACAAATATTTCTCATGAAAGTCATATGGTACCAAACTTGTGTCATCAATGAAACCTTTCCATTTTGGGCAACCATAGAACACATTGCCAAGAAGCACATGATATGTCTGGCACATGTGACAATGGCATGCCAACTATAATATACTGTTGAGATATCATGACTTATATAGTTTGTTCATTTGAACTAAAAACCAAACACAAAAACAGTACACGCTGGACAGGGGAGTAGTCCATGCATGCCATGCTGGCGGTGTCGTCCATTCCTTGGAAGGTTATACACACCATGAAGTTGGTGCAATCGACGTCGATCGAATCGATATTGTCTGGAAAGCTGCCATGAAACATGGACTCAGACCAGTTTAGTAGATCATATATATATATATATATATATATATATATATGATTGTACTGTATGTATACAGTATACGAATACTTCGTCATGTTTGCTTGCGTGATCAATTGAAGCTGGAGCACCAGGCGAAATCTTATTTTGTGTCTTTTTTGTATTTTTTTTGTTTTTGGTTTTGGTATATGGGTGACAAAGCAATCAAATTGGTGTACCTGTTTGACAGGGGATTAGTTAATTATGTACTTGATAGGAATTAAAGGCTTGTAGTGGGATTAATTAAACAGTTGGATTGGATGATTGAATAGGAAGTAAAGAATATACGGGTTTTGCGTACTAGATTTCCTAATAAAAAAGAAAATAGAAAATAATTTGCTGTATTATATGATGTTTCTTTCATATTATTTGTTGTGAAACTTATGGCCTAAATAACAACAGCGTATAAAAAAGAATTAAAGTGTAAATTCATGTAAGATCAACATTATACATTTGACAAATAATTATTTCGAAATTTACAGTGGAAAAAGTTGGACGTGTATGAACAACATAGTGCAATATTGTTGGACGAGAATTAAATTTTTTTTTTTATAATACATGTAACTTGACTGCCAGAATTTTACAAAAGCAGAGTTTTTAAACTGAATATTAATTATTTTATTTTGTAGATTTCTAGGAATCAATCAATTTTACAAAGAAAATACTGTGTACAAAGCATATTTTTATAAAGTGATCATTAATTCACAATCCGGCAAACAGTTTCATATCGTATTAATATAGATTTTGTGGACACCATACGATCAAAATCAGTACAAACGGATTTAACGCCTTCAATGCTGGAGATGCGTACAAATGATCATGAGTAGTGGTCGCGGACAATGGAGATCTCCATTAAGATTTGCTGAGGCGATCTTCAGCTTACCACAGCAGAGAGCGAGTCTAAGGCTCAAGGTTGAAGGGTCGAACAATAATACAATATCTGTGGAGAAAAAGAGGCAACACAGTGTACTACCTGACAATAAATCAGAAGACCTCAGAATTTTTTCCCACTGATCAATGCGACAAGGAGCGACTCTCGCCGAGTCTACACAGAAATGCTGCACGGAAAGAGTCTCAGATTTTCTATGCAGCTTACATTTATTTAGTATTCTTTTTTATAACTTCCGA
Source organism: Carex parvula (assembly GCA_025461045.1). NCBI lineage: Eukaryota > Viridiplantae > Streptophyta > Magnoliopsida > Poales > Cyperaceae > Carex > Carex parvula. Next base: position 18,155 of record JAJGRW010001982.1, read on the forward strand.
TCCGTTCTGTATGTAATGTATAAAGCGGTAAAGCAGTAACGAGTGTCAGTAAGGAGTAACACGGCTGGTTACAGAAAGGCCAAGGGAGATGCTGGTAAGTGGTTACCGTATAACTCTGGGTGACCAGGAAGGATTTGAAAAAGAAATGACAGATGGGGCCCAAGAATTAGAGAGGGAGGATCGCAGAGTACTGAAGGAAATGAATAATTCATCGTGGGACCCAATTTCAGAGGATCACAACAAAGAAACTGGAGTGGAGCACTGGAGCTATCTTATCCTTCTACACAGAGGCGAATCTAGCTTATATGAATAGGTCAATTGACTTCTATTTATTTTTAATTTTTTTATATTTATACTTTATTTTTAATATAGTTTAAGTTAAAATATTATGAATAGTGTGAAACTAATTCCATTTGTAGTAGGAAAATTTTATATGCTTGACCTCTATTTATGTTTGATTTCTATAGTCTCCATTCATGTTTGATTTTTATAGTCTAAAAGTCTGACTTCACTTCTGCTTCTACAATAGTTGATCGTTATAGAATGACATTCTTGTATTTTTTATGTTTTCCAAAGCAGCTATTTAGCTGCTCATGTATTCATTTCTTCGTACGATAATTGAAATTTCTCTTCTTTTTCTCTTCTCTTGTAATCTCTCATCTCAATTTCTCATCTCTTCGATTCTTCCAATTCTCAACTCATTCTCGCATTGCTATCCACGTCCAAATTTTTTTTTTGAAAAGTAGTAGATCAATCTATTGATTTTTATTAAAAGGGAGAATTTCATATATACCACTAAAAAACTGTGAAATTACGTATTTATCATCTAAATTTCTATAATTACGTATTTACCATCTAAAAATCTAATAACTCACATATTTATTCAATATAACTTTATTATGAGTCTGGCTAGTATGACATTAGTGTCATTTCAGCCTATATAGCACCAACTTAAAAACCTATCTAATCGACTTCAAACAAATAATTCAAACCATTCAAACCGATTTACTTTATGAGTGATGCATTTACATGCAAAAAATTTATATTTTCTAGTTATTTTAGTACCAAATAAAGCGGTCAAAAATGTTGAAAAATGACTGTATTAAATTAACTTAAAAACTCACACATTTGACCGCTTGACTTGATATTAACCGTATGTTTTGAGCAATGCATGAATCTTAACACCTTTAGATGACAAGTATGGTGCGAAAGCCGACATCATGACCGACCAAAAATGCGAATAGTGGTTAAATATATATACACATTGTCCTCCTATTATATTGTTTTTATCATCCTTCTGCTGTGTTTTGTAACTCTTAGATGTGCTCCACAAAATAGAGAATTAAAGGAAAGAGCAGAAGGGAAAGGAAGAAAATTGAAAGGGAGTTCATCCTTTTTAAAGACATTTCACCTTTCTCCTTCTTGTTCCTCTCCGCTTCCCATTAAAAAATTTACTTTGAAGCGAGTAAATCTTTTCGGTCAGGACAGGTCACCCCATCATTTTCTGATTGCGCATCTTCTGAGATATCTCCTATTTTGCGTGACCAATGTGTACGGTGCCTATTCGGGGATAGCGCAAGGGGCCAATATTATTTGTGCTTTGAGATTCGTGCATAACGTATTTGAACGGTTGAGATTTCCAAAAAAAAAAACAATCAAAGTTTGAGATATTCATAGGATGCGAGTTCTCGTTTCCTTCCCCTCTCCTTTATTTTCTTTAATTAACCGCTCATGCATGGAGCATATCCTCAAGAGCATCGTGCTAGTATGAATAAACGAGCCAAACACACTGATGGAAATTATGAGACTACAATTCTAATTCTTTGCCCTACAAAAGTTTCATATTTTTTTTAAATACTAATCCATCCGTACACCAAGCAAATATTTTTTTAAAAAAATTCGTTGTTCGTACACCATAATGTGAGCGTGCCAGATGCAGGCCCGAAGAAAAAGAGACTCAAAAGGAAGCTAAGTGTTTCCTATAAATAGAAACTAGTTTGTTTTTTACACTATAACTCTGTCAAATTGAACTTTCCTTACTGTACGCAACTGAGCATGACACTTTATAACTCTGACAGTGACATATAATCAATTGGATTCTTTTGTATAGAAAAACCCAAAATCAACTATAAGCCCATTTAGCTGCATCAACCAGGCTTTTTAATATATTGACAATAATAAAACCAAAATAACAAAATAACAGAATAACTGTAAAAATGGAGGCAAACAGAAGAAAAGTAAGATTTGATTTATTCATTTATGGCTATATATTTGTATTTTAAAGCAAATCTCATGACAACCGTTAAATTCAATAGCTTCTATATTTGCATGTGAAACAGATGAATTTTGTAAAGCAGATATCAATCTGTCTCATATTAATTGGTACACAGTGTCAATCTGTCTCAAATTAATTGGTACACAAAGAAATATGTATATAAACTCTGTTGAGAGTAATTGTCCACAAAAAAAAGAGGAATACATAAAAGTTGCTACAAATAACAATCATATAATTAATGTGAACTTCTTGTACCAAAAGGTTTATTTAATGATATTATCCACATTGTTTACAATACTATGTAATTATCATTTTTTTTCTTGAGGAAACATATACAAACGTCCTCTGTTTTTAAGTTCTTAGACATTTTTTTTTGTTATTTGGCTTTCTCTTATTAATTTGTGCTATTACATTCGATATATTTATTTTTCGAAGATGAAATCTGATCCGACTAGAAGAATCTAATCCGATTTTTTGGAAACGTAAAAATGACACAAACTCAGATTAATCCGATATGATTGATATCCGAATGACTTACAATTTCAGACAACTCGAAATCAACCTATTCTAAATTCAAGACGATAGTGACCTAAAATGATTTGATCAAAACAACACGATTTTTATTCGACTATGACGCGACTCAGCTCATTTTCGCGTAATCCGAGAGCCAAAAACAATTCAAATTTGGATAATAAAAAATTCAAACCTAGCCAACCCAATTATTAAACAAACTGAAATTTGAAAATGATGTAAAACTAACATTTTAAATATTTAGAATATGATAAAATTTAAATTCAAACTGATCAAACACAGACCATAGATGACCCATTGCCACCAATACATAAATCAGCTATCATATATTCAATCATTGTCGGTGGTTGGCTGAAATAAAGTCGTAAGCCTTTGTAACTTAACTATCATAAATTCATAACTCATAAAAGACTTGATATGCATTCGAATGCCTTGGCATATATTTTGGTATTGGTCCTTTTCAAATTTCAATATGAGGTACTGAGGTGTCACAATTTCAAAAAGCTGTGTTTGTCCTTTAATTCAGGACCTGGTGGGTCTCAAAATCATCATTGGTGAAATCATCATAATGATTTGATGCATCAAGGAGTCAAGGTTTCTTTTAACATTTTTTTAAGGTTCTTATTTTAACAAGTTAGTGCATTAAATTTGTGCATTTAATATGATTTTCATGCATTGAGATTATTTAAACAATATTTTTTTCTTTTTTCTTTTTTCTTTTAGTTATTTAGTAGCATCACAACTAAATTTATCTGTACGATTTACTTCATTCAGCTTGAATTTAATTTGTACAGAATTGATTTTAAACCCCTATATAGCTGTATATTTGTATACACAAAATAAAAAATCATCTCACAATAGTCTAAACTCAAACAGGAATTCTTTTGTCAGACAAAAAAGAATAACAGTTAATTTGGAGATCCTGACCTGTTTGTTCATTGCATTTCAAAACATCTAGGCATGGCAAAACCTCAACAAATCAGACTTAATTGCTCATAGTTGGTTTCCTTGCAAAGGCATAATTATAAACAAATCAGACTTGATTGCTCATAGGGTTTTTTTTTTTTTTGAAATAAGATAGGGGTCAAGCCTCTAATTTTATATTTTATTGATAAATTAAAAATAAGATACAATCAAAAGAGTCAAAAAACAAGAAATTGCTCAATGAGTATTGCGCAAAGATAAAATAGAAATTACATCTCTCGTACCACTTGACCAACCAACTGAAAAATAGAACAAAAATTGTCTTTAAAGATTCAATTGCATCGCGCTCTCCATAATATGAAGATGGCAATCGTCAAGACTCTTCTCAACTGCATATGATACTTATTTTGGAGAATAGTACACAATGGTTTGACATTTATCATTTCACCATATCTATGTGAGAGCAATAGTAAAATCACGGCTTGTAAGGATTGGTAGAGAGATAAGGAGAAGGGGCAATTATTAAATAAGTGTGTCACCGTTTCTACACTTTGTTTGCAGAGGTAGTAGAATTTTGCTCATAGTGGGTTTCCTTGCAAAGGCATAATTATAAACAAATCCACCCTGAAGTTTTAGCATGCTCAAGCATCACCCAAAAATTTAGAAATTAACATGATTTTTGTCACTATATCAGCAAACATATAGGTTCGATTCATTGTTGTTAACCGATTATTTTCTTTTTGTTAAAAATACGATGAAACATACATCAAATCTTCTCACTTTCCATATATAAACATGATATGTATAAAATATAAATTATACTTACATGAAGAATTTTAAATTTAAACTTTATTCTTAAACATTGTCAAGATTGTTAAAATAAAAAATTCTCGATTAATTTTCTCATATGAAAATAAATGAAGACTAAATCAAATTAAAGTTTATGTTCTTAGTTAACAAGCAAATAATAGGATATTATGTGTTAGATAATGTATTGTATACTTGTATATGTGTGTCATGTTCATCGATCTGTGTTCAGCACTTGTGTTGTGCCGTGCTGATACACCTTAAAAATAGGAAGTATATTGTATCAAGAGGAGGGATCAAGTTACAACAATTTAGAGTTACAACAAAGTTACAACAACTATTTGTTTCATTTTCAAAGTCCAAATCGTCGATCCAAACCGTTCAACATGATCTCCACAATAAAATGTGCTTGCAGATCAAATTTTACATTTTCTTGAATTTCTTTTACTATTTATTAAGATGGGTACAAAATTCAATGGTCTGAATTTGCCTAATTTTTGTAAAATACTTAATAAATAGTAAAAAAATTTAAAAAAAATGTAAAATTTGATCTGCAAGTGCATTTTATTGTGGAGATCATGTTGAACGGTTTGGATCGACTATTTGGACTTTGAAAATTAAAAAAATGATTGTTGTAACTTTGTTGTAACTCAAAATTGTTGTAACTTGATCCCTCCTCATTGTATCAAATATTACTAAAATCAGGCACAACATGGATTAGCATCTGTCTTAATTAGCTAGATATGCCTAAAAGTATCATTTTTTTAATTGATGCTAATATTATGTTTCTGAAAATATTTAAAAAGTAAAAAAGAAAAATAGTTAAGAAATGTTGAAGTAATATGAACACAATACTCCTAAGAACATGATACAGAATAAACTTGACAGGTCTAATATCGAGTGCCGTGTTTCACTTTCATTTCAGTACTTACAAGCCATGACGTGTTCTCACAGAGGAGGGTTCAAATGCCTCCATTTTTCATGCCTCTATTATGTCTCTATTTTTAAAAACTTTAATAACTCAAAATTTAAAATTTAAAAGTCAAACAAAACTGTTGGATATGATCTACATCATTTTATCTATGCACGTATAAAAAATTATGATATTTCAATTTGTGTTGATTGTCATCAAGAGCTTGTAAAAACGTATGTACTAATTATAAAAAAATATAGGAAGATAGAGCACGATTTAAACATAGGAGAAAGAGGGGATGGACAAATTCGAATTTGTAATAGAAAGGTTACACTAAGAGTATTAAATTCTCAGTCATTTTTTTTTTATGATAATTTTTAGATGTTGATTTTTCAACTTATTGATTCACATAAAAACAAAACTAAAATATGATAATTTTTTATGAGCACATAGATAAAATAATGTAGATCATATCTAACATTTTATTTTGACTTTTAAGTTTTAAATTTTGAGTTATTAAAGTTTTTAAAAATGAAGACATAGTGGAGGCACAAAAAATGAAGGCATTTGAACCCTACTCGTTCTCATATTACATTTTTGTGGATAATACTAGTGCTAGATAACAACACACAAATAGGAGGATATAGGTGAAACTCTGTATTAATAATGGGACATTAGAGTGGCGGTTTTGAGCCCTCTCTTACTTATATCTAGAGTGGAAAAAACGTGTCATTTCGTGCCGTGCCGTAATTAACACGCCGTAATTTTAGTCTCCTGCCGTGTCGTGCCGTCATCAAGTTAGTTTTTTACGTGCCGTGCCGTCGTGTCGTGACTAAAATGTCAAGGGGTGGTCACGGCACGTGAGTCACGCCGTGTCCAAACGTGCCGTGACCAAACGTGACTCACGTGACCATTTGATCATAATTTAGGTTAGTTTATTCAAGATTCACCATTTGGTCAAAGATCTAACGGTCATAATTACACGTGACTCGCGTGGTCACTTGCCGTGCCGTGACTAGATATTTCGCGTGACGTGACGTGCCAAATTTTTAAAAAATGATCACAGCATGCGAATGATCGCAACACGGAACACGCGAGTCACGACACGAAAACAACACATGTGCCGTGCCGTGCCGTGCCGTACTGTATGCCGTAACTATACCGTTCTATAACGGAACCGGCTCCGCCGTGCCATTTTTCCCACTCTACTTATATCTCTTGATTTATTGGCTATTGAAAGGAGCTTCTATTTGTTTCTTTTTTGGTGAAGTTAATTGTCTCATATTTAAACTGATCCTTAATTTTGAGATGATGAGTCAGTGAGATTTTGTACGAAAATTTGAGAAGAT
>JAJGRW010001983.1:0-19041 GCA_025461045.1 Carex parvula
CAAAGATCACTTCCCACTGCCGTTTGTCGACCAACTCCTTGAAAGGCTGGCGAATCATTCTCATTTTTGCTACCTGACGGGTACTCAGGATTCTTTCAGATCCCCATTCACCCGAACGACCAAGACAAGACCACCTTCACATGTCCCTACGTACATTCGCATACCGTAGGATGCCATTCGGTCTTTGCAATGCACCTCCACCTTCCAAAGAGCCATGATGGCTATCTTCTCAGATTTCCATTGAGAAGAGGTTGAGGTCTTCATGGACGACTTCTCTGTCTATGGGACCAGCTTTGACTCATGTCTAGCCACCTCTGGCAAAATTCTGGAGAAGTGCGAAGAAGTCAACCTGATCCTCAACTGGGAGAAGTGTCCACTTCATGGTCCAAGAAGGAGTTGTCCTTGGACATGTGGTGACCTCAAAAGGAATTGAGGTTGACAACGCTAAGGTGGAGGTGATCGAGAAGCTGGAGATCCCAACAAATGTCAAAGCTGTGCGAAGCTTTCTGGGACACGCTGGCTTCTACCGCCGATTCATCAAGGACTTCTCGAAAATCGCGAAACCATTGACCAACCTGCTCATCAAGGACTCTGATTTCATCTTCACGCAGGAGTGTGTCGATTCGTTTTGCCGATTGAAGGAAGCCCTTGTCTCAGCACCCATCCTGCAGCCTCCAGACTGGACCTTGCCATTCGAACTGATGTGCGATGCGAGTGATTACGCAGTGGGAGCGTTCTAGGGCAGCGGAAGGAGAACAAGCCATGTGCTATCTACTACGCTAGCAAGGTGCTAGACCCTGCCCAAATGAACTACACGACAACCGAAAAGGAGCTTTTGGCTGTTGTGTTCGCTCTCGACAAGTTTAGATCCTATCTGGTTGGTTCCAAGATAGTGATCTACACTGACCACGCCGCACTCAAGTATCTGTTGAGCAAGCAGGATGCCAAACCTCGCCTGATTAGGTGGATCCTCCTCCTGTAGGAGTTTGACATCGAAATCAGGGACAAGAAAGAAGTCGAAAACACCGTGGCTGACCATCTGTCCCGGCTTCGCTGGGAAGATGAGGGCTCTTGTAGCCTGCCAATTGATGACTCATTCCCTGATGACCAATTCCATTCGATTTCTGCATGGAGGAGATCCACTCGGTTGGTACACCGATGCACGCGACTCATGCTGTGACAAGATCGGACGTTCCATGCAACTGACCGAGTGAACACCAAGTCGGCGCCCTGGTATGCAGACATAGCGAACTTCCTCGCCTCAGGAGTACTTCCTCCTACCATGTCATACCAGCAGAAGAAGAAGCTACGATCGGACGCCAAGTTCTACTTCTGGGACGACCCCTACCTCTTCAAGATTGGCGTTGATGGCATCTACAGACGTTGCGTGCCATACGACGAGACGCGCTCCATTCTTGAGCACTGCCACTCCTCAGCCTACGGAGGACACGCTTCATTCTCCAAGACTGCTTCAAAGGTCCTGCAATCCGGCTTCTTCTGGCCTTCACTTTTCAGAGATGCTAGGACCTTCGTCGCAGCTTGTGACAAGTGTCAGCGCACCGGGAACATCTCCAAGAGGAATGAGATGCCTCTCCACTCTATTCTAGAGGTAGACATCTTTGATGTCTGGGGCATTGACTTCATGGGACCGTTTCCACCTTCTTGTGGGAACGAGTACATCCTGGTGGCAGTTGACTACGTCTCCAAGTGGGTGGAGGCAGTGGCCTGCAAGAATGCGGACTCCAATGCAGTGAAAAGACTGTTCACTGACACCATCTTCCCTCGCTTTGGAGTTCCGAGAGCCGTCATCAGTGATGGTGGCAAACACTTCATCAACCGCCAGTTCGACAATCTCCTGAGTCGCCATGGAGTCACTCACAAGGTGACCACATCCTACCATCCTCAAGCCACGGTCAAGCCGAGATTTCCAACAGAGAGATCAAGTCTATCCTGGAGAAGACCGTGGCTAGAACGAGAAAGGATTGGTCACTCAAGCTGAGTGACGCACTTTGGGCCTACCGTACAGCCTTCAAAACTCCGATTGGGATGAGCCCTTTCAAATTGGTGTACGGAAAGTCCTGCCACTTGCCCGTGGAGCTTGAGCACAAGGCATACTGGGCCACACGGGCCATCAACATGGACTTGCTCTCAGCTGGAGAGAAACGCATCCTTGACTTGCATGAGTTAGAGGAGATGCGTCTCAATGCCTACGAGAACGCGAAGAATCTACAAGGAAAGGACAAAACAGGTTCACGACAAACGCATCATGCCTCGTGAGTTCCATGAGGGAGACCTGGTCCTCTTGTTCAATTCTCGACTTAGGCTCTTTCCAGGAAAGCTGAAGTCCAGGTGGTCCGGTCCATTCCGAGTGCGGGCAGTGTTCCCATTTGGCACTGTGGAGTTGGAAAACAAGGAGGGGCAGACTTTCAAAGTCAATGGTCAGCGTCTCAAGCACTACATTGCTGATCATCCCCAAGAAATGCGAGTGAGCTTGGATCTCTCCGATCCATCTCCAACCAAAGCCTGAAGAGAGAAGGTCGAGCTCGAGACCTAAAACGAGCGCTCCTTGGGAGGCAGCCCAAGCCATTTTTACCTGCTTTGCATCTTAGGAACAGATAGACATGCATTCATTCTTCTGCATTGCATCACGAGCGGCTTGAGAAGTCACGAGAAAGAGAAACGAAAATTTGAGAGGTTGGTACGGCTAGGCCATACCGCATTGGTACGGCTAGGCCATACCGCATTGGTACGGCCTGAAAATTGAAGGGTTGGTACGGCCCGTACCAATTTGGTGCGGCCAGGCCGTACCTAGGTCAGAGACGCGAACCGACGCCATAACTGCCGCATTTTTCCTTTTTAAACCCCGAACCCGCACCCCTTCTCTCCCAGCCGCACCTCCCTCACTTTCTCTTCCCTCTCTTCTCTCCTTCTCCATTTTCTCTCCATCTACACCCCTTCTACCTCCTCTTCCACCCTAACCGAGCACAAGGAGCGGCGCACCACCAGCACTCCCTTCGGTCCGACCCTCTTCAGTCCGACCCGCACCACCCCACTTGGTCCGACCCGCACCTCCTCACCGGTCCGACACGCACTACTTCTTTAGGTTGGTACTTGTTCTCCATTTTTCTTCCATTCCTCTCTTCCTTGCTTGGTTCTGCCCGTTTCTGTCAAAACCCTAGCTTGGTACGGCCCACCCGTACCAGGTAGGTACGGCCCGTACCAGTCCTCTCTGAACTGACACCAAACCTGTACCAGTTTGTACCAATTAATCCTTACCAGCCCAGTTCTGTGTTGTGTAACATCCTTGTACTGGTTTAGGAGTTACTTGGTTGCAAAAATTCCAATTTCTGTCACTGGTACCAGTTGGTGCGGCCCTTACCAGCCAACACCAAAACCCTAAGTTAGGTACGGCCCGTACCAGCCTGTGCGGCTAGGCCGTACCTACCTAGGTCAGGCCAGGCCGTACCAACTAGGTCAGACCAGGCCGTACCTACCCAGTCGGACCCTTACCACCCAACGCCACAAACGTCTGAGAGAGATGAGTCGACATTCCGCTCGCTCCACCGCACCCTCTGACGACGCCTCCATTCCTTCCGCCACTGGCCCGACAGCCGACGTCCCTCCTGCTACTGCACCTACGTCTTCTCATCACTCCCACCGGAGTGCGTCTCGGAGTGGTTCGAGAGCATCTCGCCACTCCCGGGAGAGTGTAGCCAGGTCTGGGTCTCGCCAGAGTACTTCCCTTCGGGACGCTGTCGAGCCCATTTACTACGAGGGAGAGACCACCTCCAGTGGGCATCAGTCAGGCTATCGGAGCCCACAGGAGAGCCCATCCTACCATCCATCTGGAGACCAGGACCAGGGCTCTGACGAGGCCTCTGACCAGGCCTCCGCCCAGGGCTCCGTTCCCGGCTCCGACCACAGCTCCGACCCCAGCTCTGACCACGCCTCTGACTCCATGGGCACCGATACGGCCCTCTCTGATGCCACCCAGCGTGCCGACGCATACGCCGAGCGATACTTCCTCATTACGACCCGTCGGCAGCTCAAGAACTTCGAACATCTGCTGAAGAAGAAGATCAACAACACGAGGATTGTTGATTTCTCCGCTCTTCAGACGCTGGGACTGGAGGATGAGTTCCGCCGCATCACCACCCGGATCGGGATCACTCCAGCCTTCTGGATGATCGCCCAGAGGGGTTACAAGAATCTCACCATGGAGTTTCTTTCCTCTCTGGAGCTCAAGTACTCGCGGAACGACAACCCGTTCATCAGGTTCCGCATGCTGAGTGAGACCCACCGAGTATGGCTGTCTGACTTGAGGGAGTGGTTTGGCTTTGCGCCGAACCCAACTACTGACTCCCTCTCTTTCTCTGGGGACTTGGAGCGCGACAGCTTCTGGGCGCTGATCTCTGGCGCCCCTGCCGGGTCAGCTTTCAACAAGGAGTACAAGCAGCTCAATGTCCCACATCCAGTCATCCGGGTCCTGCTGCGTATCCTCGGTTGCACCATCTTTGCGCGTGGCGAGACGTTCGCCCGCGCCAATGTTGAGGATCTGCAGCTGGTGGATCATATGCTGCGCCCCGACAGCTCTCTCGAGCGGCCCGATCTGATGCTCGCCATGATCCACCACTGGATCGACATCCAGAGGCAGCCCAAGCCGGGTGGCGTTGTCTACATCTCGGCCTATGTCACTCTGATCGCCGAGCGCTTACACCTCCAGATTATCGGCGACGAGGAGTGCAGGAGCTCCCGATCTCTCTCTCTCTCTCAGTTCTGCACCTACAAGTTCATCGAGCAGGCAGCAGGCCGCGATGGGCGTGGTGCTTGGGCTTGGCGCATGCCTGACCAGCGGACCATCTATATCATGCCTTTCCCGGTCACTCTCTCCTTCACTGACCGGAGCACTTGGTTATTTCGCCGTCCGCCCCGCGTGCAGCCTGCCCCTGAGGTCCCACCTCCCCCACCTCCACCTCCTCCACCACCACCGCAGGGCGATGAGGATATGATTGATGCCACCACCTCTCCACTCCAGACTCAGCAGGCACAGCCGCCTCCTCTTTCTCCTCATGTTCACCCATTCCCCAGCCAGGCTCCCCCCTTCTCCGAGCAGGTACATCCTTCCCCCTTTGGTGCAGGTACCTCACTCTTTGGAGCTGGGCCCACCACGTACCAGACCGACCCATCCACCTCCACCTTCGCTGCCGGCCCCTCCACCTCCTACAGTCGACCAGTGTATCCCCCTCCTGTCACTGAGCCCACCATCCAGGATGTCTACCACCTGATGTACGGCATGCGTCAGGAGCAGGGTGTTGCACTATACGAGCAGGGCGCCACACTCCGTGAGCAGGGCGCCACACTCCGTGCACAGGGCGCCACACTCCAGGATCTCACGCAGCGAGTCACTGGGATAGAGGAGCGGTTTAGCGACTGGCTCTGGTACGACCACCCCGAGGGCTGATCAGGTTCGCTCTCTTTTCCCCGAGCTTCTTTTATCTCTTTTATCTCATAGTCTTGAAGCATTGAGGACAATGCTCAGGCTAAGCTTGGGGGGATGACATTTGCATGTAGGTCATGTTTACTTTACTGTTATTTTCCTTGCATTTTTTCGTATTTTCGTGCATTGTTAGGTGAAGATTTGCGTGAATTGCTAGAATTGAGAATAACTTTGAAACAATTTAGTTGTGATTAGGATAGACCTGAGTGAATTGGAACTAACCCACAATTGGTTATTGAACTACTTAGGTTGAGATGTTTTTAATAATGGAAAAGATGAAACAAACTTAGAATTGAATCGAACGAGATTATTCGAAAAAACTGAATTGTGCCTTTAGGAATTGGGATTTTCAAATTAAGAAAGTTTGGAATATCCATTGGTATGAATGAATACCAATAGATGTGTGTATTCATGGTATGAGCAAACCAAAAAGAAAAGAAAAAGAAAAAAAAAAAAAAAAGAGAAAACAAGAAAACAAAAGAGAAAAGATGGAGAAAATAAGAGTACTGGCAATAAGCCTCGAATGGGCGCCTTTGAGCTCGTCTCCCAATTAGAAATAAAGAAAGAAAATTTTGCTCATATCAACACACTTCGTTCGCAACTTTCTTACCCTTAAGCTTGATTCAAGCTTGGGGGAGGGCAAATGAAAAGAAAAATCACCTTGAATAAAAGCACTGACTCGGAAAAAGAATGAAATTGTTTCGATCAAACCTAAGTAATTAATCTTTCCATTGTTAGAAGCATCTCAAAATAAGAAGTTCAATTGACTAATTGGTGGAGTGAATCAAGGTTTATAAAGGGATGTTTGAATTGCAACCGAATCGATTCTAGAAATTCTTGATTATAGCAGACTCACGTAGGTTTTCACATTTAGACTTGTATCCGCATTTAGATTTAGTTGTCCAGCACTTTTACCCGAGTTTGAAACTTTTTTGCTTGAGGACAAGCAAAGGTTCAGCTTGGGGGAATTTGATACCTCGCATATTTAGTCTATTTTAGGCCTGTTTTAGTACCAGATTCGTGCCCTAATTCACCAGAATCATGTGCATTTCATCGATATATGTTTAGAATTTGGTACTGCTGAGTGTTTGTTTGTTTTCTGCAGGTTTGGAGCAAAACACACGAAGAAATGGCGATTCAGATGATGAGGTACGACCCTTACCAGGCTTGGTACGGGTCTCACCAGACTTAGCCGTTTTCAGCTCATCACGCCTGGTACGGCCAGGCCGTACCAATTTGGTACGGGCCGTACTTAAAGGCGGCCTGACAGATTCAAATTTTGGCAGAGGCTATTTAAAGCGGGGAGCTCTCCAATTTCGACATCTATTCCATTCCAGATCCATTTGAGAGCACAGTAAGAGAGAGAAAGAGAGCTAAGGAGCTAGGAGCAAGAAGGAAGGAAGAGGAAAGAGGCGAAACTCGACGGATCTAGCTTCCTCCTCTCGATCCCTTCGATCCATGGCTATCTCTCTCCCTTTTATTGTATTTTTAGATCTGATTATGTGCTGTGAGTAGTTCTTTTAGTTTCTAGGGTTAGAGATTGATTCTTGATTTGTTTTGACTTTCTTTGACTTGTATCTTGTATGAACTCTTTAGTTTGATTGATTGTGATCTTCTTTGTTATCTTTTGCTTTGCTTGCTGTGATTGTTGTATGATGTGCCTCTAGGTTTAGATCGAACCTATCAAGGTCATGTGATCATCTCAATCTCTCATCCAAATCAAATGCTTAGGGTAGAATAGTTCGAATTGAAGCCGAAAGGGTTGAATTCTCCTCTAATCGACAGATTAGAGGGTGCCTTAGACCTCCAATCAACCAGCTAGGGTGTAGAAACCCTAAAAGGCAATCAATTGCATTCCAACCTAGATCTTGATCCAACAAACGATGGTTGAGGGTTAGGAACCTTAGGTATGGTCTATTGAACCTTTCTAAAGAGTTTAGCACAAGGTACCAGCAAAGGAATGCATTCACTCGAACTGGTAGGTTCTGTTCTGGGAAGCCAGTACGGGTCTTACCAGGGTGGTACGGCCTTGCCTTACCAAATGAAGTACGGCCAAGCCGTACCAACGTGGTACGGGCCGTACCACTAGAGGCAGATCAGAGATGAAGTCTGAAACCCTGGAAACGCCTTTTATCCATAATCAAAACACAATTTACATTTCTTCTAGCATTTTATTACATCTTCTTGAATTGTTTGATCTGAACCTTTAGGAAATTAAACACCAAACCAAACCTTTTCCACTTCTAGTTTTTGATTGAGTTTGATAGAATCTAACCTCGCAATTAACCGTTCCTGTGGATCGATACCCGATTATACTACACGATAGGGGTTGTGCACTTGCATCCCTTACTCGTGGAGTGTTAACGTGGTTTTAAAAGGTACGCTCTCAAGCGTACCGAAACTTCGTTGCGCTTTGCGCGCATCAATGACCTCACTGGACATGAGGGCGGATGGGAGCCCAGACAGCACAGCGGCGAGGCCAGTAGGAGTGGGACGCACACTGCAGATGGTTTTGCCTCTGCTATATTTGGCACACCGCCTCCGGCCACGTATCCTTTTACTTGGGAGGCCGATCCGTGGGTGTTGCGTACACAGGCGGGGATCCATGGGGAGCATGCATTACACCTGGGGGAGGACCCATGGGCGCGCGAGGCCGTACACGATGACATGCAGGTGGATGAGGTTCACCAGAGGCGTCCGCCGTCGCAGAGGGAGCGCCGTGCACCTGATAGGTTGGACCTCTCCGGACCTCGCCCTCGTCATCGCCGTTAGGGTTTTTATATTTTTTTTAGTTTGATAGGTTTCTAGTATTTTAGTTTGGATTATTATATTTCGTGTTTGGATTGTTATGTTTCATTTTTAGACTTACCATTTAGATTACCTACTTTTGTTGTTTAGACTTATCATTTCGATTACCATTTAGAAACATTTAAACATTAACAAACTTAATATAAAACTAATCAATTATATTAAAGCTAGACAATTACATAATATATAAAAATAATCGTCAATTATAAAAATATAATCGTCAACAAATAATAAATATATATCATACAATTTAATATGAAACATTCAAACAAATCATTACAACAATTTAATACAAAACATTCAAACAAATTAAAACATAAAACCCTTATAAAAAAAGACATAAAACCCTTATAAAAAAAAACAATAGCGGACCGCCCAGCCGACGGACGGTTGGGGTAGATTTAAAAATAAGTTTAGGGTGGGGGCAGATTTGATAATTTGTTTTTTTTTGGGGTATTAATAAAAATATCGGAAGGAAAAGAGAAGGGAATTAAAAATATTTATTAAGAAATTTAGTAGTTAAACTTACAAGTAGTTTGATTTAACTTTTATAATTTATTTTTTTTGTAAATTTTCCCATTTCTTTACCATGTGCATAAAAACCCTCAAAAGGATAGATTTCCTTGAAACAAGGCAATAAAAAGACCCAAAAGACTAAATTACATAATTGCCCTTGTCACCCCAACTCTCTCTCTCTCTCTCTCTTCCCAGCTATTAGTAAAACCACTCCCCACTCTCAAATCCCCTCTTTCAATCCCTAGAGCAAGACGAAAACACAAAACAGTGATATGAACTCCGTCGAAGAGACAGAAACCACCGCTCCAAATTTCTAATCTTTTGGGGTCACTTCAGGAAATGGCGACGAAAGAGAAATCGTCGTACCAGCAACAACTGGAGGCCGGGAAGTATGTCCGGTACACTCCAGAGCAGGTGGAGGCACTGGAGAGGGTTTACACCGAGTGTCCTAAGCCGAGTTCTCTTAGGAGGCAGCAGCTTATACGAGAGTGCCCTATACTATCCAATATCGAACCAAAACAGATCAAAGTTTGGTTCCAGAACCGGAGGTGAGATTGAAGAAAGATTTTTTGAAGTTTTTATTTCTTCTATTATTTTTGCTGGTTTCGTACGTATTGCGTAAAATACTTTTTTTTTTTTGGTGTATTATGTCACTGGAGCTAAGTCATATGAGGTTTTTCATGCTTCCTGTGTTCTGCTGTGTATTTTTTTTTGTTATTTGACTCTTATTTTGGGGTCTGTCTTGTAGTTTCGGAAAAATATTGCTTACTAATTTTTGAGAAATTTTTTTTGCTACTATACATAAAAGATCGACACATATTGTTAGCTTATTTTAATGGCTGAAGTTGGGAGCTTTCTTTACACTTCATAGCCCGAAAATTAAATAAATTTCTCAAATTCAAATGGTGAATCTTTTTCCGTTGTTACTTGTTTGTCCCACTTTTATTTTTATAAGACATCTACAGCTCAGTGATGGTTCCAGGCTTTGAACTCAAAAATGGAAGAAAAGTTCAATCGTGTGTTATTTCAAAAACCTCTTCTCTAAAAAAGAGCAGTCTGATATAGTTTTCTTCAGTAATCAGTTACACCTAACCTTTTCAGCTTGTTTACTTTGTTTTTTTTAATGGATATTCTCCGTACTTGCCAAATCTCTAATAGAAAATTGGCAGGGAAAGAAGCCTCCATTCTCTTTCGAACATCTTTAGTTCCATCACCATTATTAGTGCTTGTACTACTATTTAAAGCTACAACCAGTAGTTGATTAAAATAACACCAACATGCTTTCCCAGAGCTTCTTTTGTTAGTTTCCGGTTTCCAGCAGTATTTTAATAATGCTGCTTCGTATTCATGATTCTTTAGGTATTTGTATAGTTACTGCACAAAGTATTACCAGTTTTGTCTCTGGATTATACCAATTTGTACTAATGTTACCTCTATGACCAAGCCTGTAATATTCCATTGCATGATACTAAGTATCCATGAACAATTTCCATACATAACTTAAAAAGAAGCATTGTAAAATTCTTTTTTAGTTTGTCAATTTGTAGGCACTTTGTTTCAAAGAAAATACATATTTGTGGGCACCGCCACCACAATACACCCCTCACCTCTTGCTGTTTATCATACTAAAATTCAATTATTTTGAGAAGTACACCCCTCTTTGGTCTTTTGACAATGACCCCCCACAAATTCTATTAATCCTTTTCCCACAAGTATTAGATCTAATAAAATTATGGTTTTTTTCTCATTTCTTTACTAATTGAACACCCCTTCTCTGTCTATTCCAGGTGCCGTGAAAAACAGAGGAAGGAGGCTTCGCGTCTCCAGACAGTGAACCGCAAACTGACTGCCATGAACAAGTTGCTCATGGAGGAGAATGATCGGCTACAGAAGCAAGTTTCTCGTCTCGTGTACGAGAATGGTTGCATGCGCAACCGGATTCACACTGTAATGCTCATTCCAAATTTTTAACTCTAGTTTTACAATAATGATGAGGTTATTCCTTTTCGAATTACATTGACACCATCTTCCATATTTGCAAGTGGCATCTGGATTGTAACAACAAATAAGGCCTATGTTTTTGTATTAGTTAAATCTGAGACAATTAATTTCCTCAAAAAATAAAATAATACTAATGCTTTATTTTCTTTTTTTCCGCTTTCAGACTTCCGTGGCTACGACAGACACAAGTTGTGAGTCGGTGGTGACAAGCAGTCAGCACCAACGTAACCCGCCAAGTCAGCTTCCTCAGAGGGATGCTAACAATCCAGCTGGGTATGTTGCTTTTTCATTTTTTATTTCTTTGATTTGTTGTCAATAATATTTTATAAGATGACGACTTCATTTCATGTAGTCTACTCGCAATTGCTGAGGAGACCCTGGCTGAGTTCCTGTCCAAGGCGACCGGAACTGCTGTCGAATGGGTTCAAATGGTGGGGATGAAGGTATGTAAATATGCTTTTTCCTTAGAAATACTTTCTTTTAGTTTATTCAATTTAAGTTCTGTTAAGTAATTCAGTTTCTTTTTTCTTGGTATAGCCTGGTCCGGATTCCATAGGAATCATTGCCGTTTCCCACAATTGTAGTGGTGTTGCGGCACGAGCTTGCGGCCTTGTGGGCCTTGAACCCACTAAGGTTTGCAACTTCACCTCCTTTTACTTTTTGTTGGACATATTTTATTTGTTCTGATTATTTTAATTGTATAAAATTTATCTTAATTTGTGTGCTATACCAAAGTATAAAGCGATCAAATGTCTCTTAGTACTTTGTTGTTTGTTTGGCATGCAATATTGATTTAAATAATGTTTTTGGTGTAGGTTGCTGAAATTCTGAAAGATCGTATGTCATGGTACCGCGACTGTCGGTCGGTTGATGTGCTTAGCATAATCCCGACTGGCAATGGTGGTACGATTGAGCTGATGTATATGCAGGTTTATATTTTCTAAATCCTGATTGTTTTTTCTTTTCAAATATGAACTTCAAACAATATTTCTTAATGCATAATGTTGCTATATTTTAGACATATGCTCCTACCACTCTAGCATCAGCACGTGACTTTTGGACTCTTCGGTACACTACTGGCCTGGAGGATGGGAGTCTAGTGGTATATTGCAGCCTTTGACTCTACAATATTGAAATCAATTTTATTTTCTTGTTATTTGATTTTACAAAAGTTTGGTTGCTTACTCAGATTTGTGAGAGGTCGCTGACACCTTCCACCGGTGGGCCCACCGGTCCACCTGCCCAGAATTTCCTGAGAGCTGAAATGCTGCCGAGTGGGTACTTGATTCGCCCTTGTGAAGGAGGTGGCTCAATGATTCATATTGTTGATCACATCGACTTGGATGTGAGTAAATACAAGAAATGTTGATTAATCACAATATGGTGTCGTGTCACTTTTATTAAATGCTGCATAAATTTTTGTTTGTAGGCCTGGAGTGTGCCGGAGGTTCTAAGGCCGCTGTACGAGTCACCCCAAATTCTGGCACAGAAAATGACCATTGCCGTAAGTGTGGTGTTAACCCATTGTATGCATTGTTTAATGTTTTTGTCTGACCCATTTTGCTATTTCTAATAGTTATAACTTCTCTCTATTTCAATTAGGCCTTGCGTCATATTCGGCAGATCGCACTTGAATCAAGCGGTGAAATTCCATACGGGGGAGGTCGTCAACCGGCTGTTCTAAGAACCTTCAGCCAGAGGCTGAGCAGGTCCTTGCTCTTGTCCTTGCTCTTGCCTTCTTATTTTTACATACAAATCTTTTCTCTGATATTAATTTGAGCTGATGATTGACTGTCTTCGCTTTTTCTAATTGAGAACAGAGGTTTTAACGATGCTGTTAACGGATTTGCTGATGATGGGTGGTCCGTAATGAACAGTGACGGTGTTGAAGATGTGGTGATAGCAATCAATTGCTCTCCTAACAAGCTTATTGGATCTGTTTTCCCTTCTTCAAACCCGTTTTTTTCCCACTAGCGGTGGAATCCTTTGTGCCAAGGCTTCAATGCTTCTTCAGGTTTCATAATGTTAATCTTGATCAGAAGAGAGTAAAATCACCTTTATCTCTTCTTCATTTGTTTGACACTTGCCATTTTATGGATGTAGAATGTACCGCCTGGTTTGTTGGTGAGGTTTTTAAGGGAACATCGGTCAGAGTGGGCCGACTGTGGAGTCGACGCTTATTCAGCTGCTTCTCTGCGAGCGGGTTCATATGCGGTTCCCGGGCTGAGGCCCAACACTGGCTTTCTGGGCAGCCAAGTTATACTACCCCTGGCGCATACTCTAGAACAACAAGAGGTATTTCTGTTTTACTTGATACATTTCATTTTTCTTATTTAGTATATATGTATTTTACTGATTTAGTTTCTTATATTTTAGTTTTTGGAGGTCATGAGGCTTGAGGGGCATGGTTTCGGCCATGATGACGTGGTGCTACCAAGAGACCTCTATATGCTTCAGGTTCTATAAATATAATTTAAGAACATTTTCACAACATTGTTATATTGGAATTTCCATCTTTTTCTTCCTTGCCAAATACATCATGCATTTTTGTTTTGAATTTCGCAGCTATGTAGTGGGTTGGATGAGAGTTCCCTTGGTGCCTGTGCTCAGCTTGTCTTTGCTCCAATTGATGAATCCTTTTCTGATGATGCGTCTCTTCTCCCTTCTGGGTTTCGTGTTATTCCCCTCGATTCTAAGACGGTAAATTTTCTTGGCTTTTGATTCTTTGCGTTTTCTCTTAACATTGTTTAAAATCCAGGAATTATATTTATTTTCAAGAATTGGGGATTTGATTACTCCAATACACTACGATTTTATTATTTTATTTTATTTGTGACGTGTAAACTAATTGAAAGTTATTAATTTTCAACCTTGAGTATTTGGGTGTGTATCACTTAATTCCTTTTGCTTTCTCAGGACAACAGTGGCAGCAACCGAACTCTTGACCTGGCATCCTCACTAGAGGTCAGATCTGGATCCGGTGGCAGGGCCACACAGGCAGTATCTGACAGCTCTGATCCGAACTCGTACAGCAGCACGAGGTCAGTCTTGACAATTGCATTTCAATTTGCATATGAGAACAACCTTCGCGACAGCGTAGCAGCAATGGCCAGGCAATATGTCAGAAGTGTGGTGGCCTCAGTACAGCGGGTGGCCATGGCAATATCCCCTTCCCGAATTGGTTCGCAGATTGAACCCAGGCAGTTTCCCGGTGCCTCTCCCGAGGCTCATACTCTTGCTCAATGGATTTATAGGAGTTACAGGTACAATTTGATGGCACACTTGGCTTTCTCTGTGATTGTTTTATTGAAGGAATTGTTTGTTGCACCTATGTTATTTTGTGGTGATATTGTCTGACATGGTGAATATATTTATTTAGAGACATCTTTTGTGCTGTGGAAATAGAAGTGACTTTTCTTTACATTTGCAAACAACGTCCAATATTTCTCCTTGTTTTGCTTACCAATTCTACTAGGCTTGTATGTTAATTGCAGTAATTTTGATCAAGTGAAATACTTTTTTCAGGTTTCATACTGGGGCAGAGCTCTTTGGTAGTATTGACTCCCAGGGAAGTGATGCCGTGCTGAAACAACTCTGGCACCATTCTGACGCCATTATCTGCTGCTCTTTGAAGGCAAGTGAACATATTCAATACATCCTAAATTCTTAGACAAGCTTTAACCTTTTTAGAATAAGAGTTAACAGTTTTAAAGCCAAGCAAATTTTGAATGCTGTTTGAAATATATGTATTCTGCAGGCTGTGCCGGTGTTCACCTTTGCAAACCAAGCCGGACTTGACATGCTCGAGACAACTCTGATTGCTCTCCAAGATATTTCACTTGAGAAGATTCTGGATGAAGATGGGAGGAAGGCGTTATGTACAGAGTTCCCCAAAATTATGCAACAGGTAAAATGAATTGCTTAGTAGAATGTCTTTTTTTTTCCAATATATTACTTTATTATCCATAATTATTGTACTCGGTTCTTGTTAAATTTGTATCATTTGCCCTGAGTTGCTAACTTGAACCATATGTCCAAAAATTACCGAGTGAAATTATATTCAGGCATCATTTATTAACTTTTTGAATGAAACATGACCTTCCAATTCAAAGTAGAAAAGAAACATGACATTCTATTTCAGGCATCTTTGTGGGGTGGTAAATAACTTTTACATTTTTTGCAAATATTTTTTCTACAACTGGTTTTAGTCCCTGAACAATCTTCTACCGTTCTGTTGGCCAGGGTTATGCATCTCTGCCAGGTGGTGTGTGTGTGTCGAGTATGGGGAGGCCAGTGTCGTATGATCTTGCGGTGGCATGGAAGGTTCTGACTGATGATGATTCTGCACATTGCCTCGCCTTCATGTTTCAGAATTGGTCTTTTGTTTGAACTAAGTTATTTAGGCTATGTTATCTTTTGTGTTATTGCAAACTGCTTTTGTTTAGGGTTTTATTTTGTGTTAAACGTTAGAGAACTCTCCTATGAAGCCGTAGTTGTAACTTAATGGAACCTCTATATTTATCTATGCAATGTGGTTTCTATTTGTGATGCGTCCTTTATTCCAGTTGTGTTGATTGATATCTCATGGAGCAATAGTCATGTGAGACCTTTTCTCAGTTGGAACACAGTTTTAACCTGGTCAATTTATCATTATTTTTTTCTGAGATGTAATAACATGTGTTTTAGGTAAATCAGATAGAACCAAACTTAAAGAGATGAAACTTGCTGCTTAATCAGATTATCTAACAATTAACTAATACACACACAGACCATGTAGTCCACTATCACTTGGTCCTACTAATTAAACCTAACTAAAGTTCCACCCAAACTTTGCTAAACTTTAGGTAAATTTCACTTAACGTCACTAAATTTTGTATTTGCTATGAATTGGTCACTTAAGTTTAATTTGTCTCTTTTTAGTCACTTAACTTTGTCATTTGTCTTAATTAAGGCACTCTATATTTTTTCGTTTAAAATGTTAATGGAATATGCTCATTCTGTTAGTATTTTGGACGGAATGAGTATATTCCGTCAAGATTTTGGACGGAATATGAAATAGAAATATTCCGTTAAGATTTTGGATGAAAATGTATAAAATGATTTAATTTGAACAAATGACAAAGTTGAGTGACAAAAAATGGACAAATCAAACTTGAATGACCAATTCGTGACAAATGATAAAGTTTAGTGACCTCCAGCGAAATTTATCCTTAAAGTCAGATATAGGAGATCCGTTTCGAGATTCGTATAAGGTTAATGAACGATCCGGATTTAAAAATTATATCTAAGATAACATGTGAAATTTTTTTAAAAACCATGATTAGGAAAAAAAAAACAATTTATGGAACCAACTTAGATTGGTTTTTTTTTATAAAAATTATAAGTACCGAATAGGTTATTCTGTACCTCTCATTTACATTTAAAGAATTTAAGTACCAAATAGCCTATTCGGTATCACTCAATTTTACTTTTTTACTTGGTAGAAACTACGAAAAATTACGAAACTAGAAGGTAAGGTCTCGGAACGTAAGGGAGTTTAGCTATGACAGTAGAGCCAACTACTATTCCTTAGACTATTGGATTACTCTTGAAAGTAAATGAGAGGTAACAAATAGCCAAATAGCCTTATTCTGTATTTATGAGTTTTGTATAAAAAAAATCAATCTGACTTTGGTTCTCTAAATTTATTTTTTCTAATTATGTGTTTTAAAGAAAATTCTAACATGTGGGGATACGGACTCAAAATTTTGGCAGCTTGCCAAACAAAATTTTGCTTTAAAAATATAAAGAACCCCGCCTGTCATATCGATATGGTTCCATCTGCGAAGCATTCATCATTTGAGGCATTTCAACTCCATTTGACTTCCACTGTGAGCATATCACCACTTTTCCCATCACTTGTCGCTTTTACTATGCTGCATGAAGCAAAAATAATTCCGAAATTTTTATTAATAGAAATAATAATAAAGTAATGTCGATATAGAAGAACGAATTCGTTGGAATTTTAAATCTAACAAAGACGTTATTTTTGGTAACGTCCAGGGGACGTTACCAACGATAACGGCCCGATTTAGTAGTAGATTAAAAACGGAGCTGGCCGTTGAGAACGGTGACGTCTAGAAAAAAAAAAAATATATATATATATATATACCTGGCCGTTCTCAACGGTGACGTCCAGAGATATTATTGTTTTTTTCTTTTAAAAGAAGCATTTAATATTCTAATTTGGCTATTATTGGTTATAGGCCTAGATTGACAAAAGACAACGTGTCGGTGCTATGTTGTTTCATTTCAAAGGATCTTATGATAATAATATAAAATTTCATTATAAAGTTATTTTTATTATAAAAGTTATATTATAAAAACTTATCAATAATATAAATGAAATAGTATTTTATAAATGGAAATGGTATTTTATGAGGTAGTTTATTTTATATTATTAATAAATTTTTATAATATAATTCTTTGTAATAAAAATAACTTTAGGGTTATCGGTGAATAAATTTCTAGGGTTATCGGTGAAAAATTATCATTTAATAAAATAATAAATAAAATTTTATATTATTGATAAGTTTTTATAATATAATTCTTTGTAATAAAAATAACTTTAGGGTTATCGGTGAAAAATTACCATTTAATAAAATAATAAATGAAATTTTATATTATTGATAAGTTTTTATAATATAATTCTTTGTAATAAAAATAACTTTAGGGTTATCGGTGAAAAATTACCATTTAATAAAATAATAAATGAAATTTTATATTATTGATAAGTTTTTATAATATAATTCTTTGTAATGAAAATAACTTTAGGGTTATCGGTGAATAAACTTCTAGGGTTATCGGTGAAAAATTACCATTTAATAAAATAATAAATGAAATTTTATATTATTGATAAGTTTTTATAATATAATTCTTTGTAATAAAAATAACTTTAGGGTTATCGGTGAATAAACTTCTAGGGTTATCGGTGAAAAATTATCATTTAATAAAATAATAAATGAAATTTTATATTATTGATAAGTTTTTATAATATAATTCTTTGTAATAAAAATAACTTTAGGGTTATCGGTGAAAAATTACCATTTAATAAAATAATAAATGAAATGGTGTTGGTTAACCGATTTTTATAAATGCGATTCAAGCCGCGTATATTATTTGCGGCTTGAATTAACAATTCAAGCCGCAAATAATATATGCGGTTTGAATTCACAATTCAAGCCGCATATATTCCTTGCGGTTTGAATTGTTAATTCAAACCGCAAATATTATTTGCGGTTTGGGTAGAAATAAAATTCTTTTAAAAACGTGGTTATTTATATTAAAATATTTTTTTTTTTGGGTAAAAATAAAAATCACGGTTCAATTAGGCTTCACTGATGCAATAAAGTTAATTTAGTTCCTGTAAAATATCTTTATTAGCCTGTATACCGAGTCTGTATCCTCTACAGTACCTCAAATTTTTAGTTCGGAATCTGGACCATCTGATCAGAATCCAGGCCAATCCGGCCAAACTTGGAAATTCACGGACCCCTTTAATATTCTGGAGTAACCAAAATTTGAGTTACTGCAGACGATACAAATTCTAATCAATAATATCCCTGGACGTCACCATTGAGAACGGCCAGGTATATTTTTTTTTTTTTTCTTGGACGTCACCGTTTTCAACGGCAAGCTCCGCTTCTAATCTGCTTCTAATTAGCGATTTCATATTGGTTAATTGGGCCGTTATCGTTGGTAACGTCCCCTGGACGTTACCAACAATAACGTCTTTGTTAGATTTAAAATTTAGACGAATTCATTATTCTATATCGACATTAGTTTATTATTATTTCTATTAATAAAAATTTCGGAAAAATAATTAGTGAGGTCGATGTCCCTTGTACCAATTTTGCTGAAATTTCCCTTTCCGGTTTAGAAATTATATTTTCTGAGATGGTAAGCAATCTCGTTGACAGGCTACAGATATTTTTAATTGGAATCGACTAACAGTCCCTCCCATTCAGTTCTCTAAACGTTTCCCGCTAACTAACGTGCAAAGTACAACGGGGGACCACTAACTAACGCGCTAATTACAGTTAGTGCCAACACAAGTTGACCGTTTCAAAATTTGTCAAACATTTATTCATCATTAAAATTAAAAGTATTCATACCTTCACAATGAAGTCGGAATATTTGTGTTGAATAATATTTGAAACAAAGTAACTGGAGGGGATCAT